>JAQOOF010000154.1:5000-53292 GCA_029931835.1 Etheostoma nigrum
TGGGCCCCATTGGGCCCCATTGGGCCCCATGTGGCCACATTGCAGCTCATAATGCCCATCTTCTATTGGCCAAGTTGGGTCCCATTGGGCTTCATTGGGCAAAGTTGGGTCCCATTGGGCTTCATTGGGCAAAGTTGGGTCCCATTGGGCTTCATTGGGCAAAGCTGGGTCCCATTGGGCTTCATTGGGCAAAGCTGGGTCCCATTGGGCTTCATTGGGCAAAGTTGGGTCCCATTGGGCTTCATTGGGCAAAGTTGGGTCCCATTGGGCTTCATTGGGCAAAGTTGGGTCCCATTGGGCTTCATTGGGCAAAGCTGGGTCCCATTGGGCTTCATTGGGCAAAGTTGGGTCCCATTGGGCTTCATTGGGCAAAGTTGGGTCCCATTGGGCTTCATTGGGCAAAGTTGGGTCCCATTGGGCTTCATTGGGCAAAGCTGGGTCCCATTGGGCTTCATTGGGCAAAGTTGGGTCCCATTGGGCTTCATTGGGCAAAGCTGGGTCCCATTGGGCTTCATTGGGCAAAGCTGGGTCCCATTGGGCTTCATTGGGCAAAGTTGGGTCCCATTGGGCTTCATTGGGCAAAGCTGGGTCCCATTGGGTCCCATTGGGCCCCATGTGGCCACATTGCAGCTCATATGCCCAACTTCTATTGGCCAAATTAGGTTGCATTGGGCAAAGTTGGGCCCCATTGGGCCCACATGAGCCTCTTTGGGGGTCAGGGGGCCCTTGAACTTATTATCATCAAGTATGTGTATGTATTCAATATGCAGCAGAAAGTTTACTTGTGAGGGACCCCCAAGGAGAAGTTGGGTTTACACGGAGATGTTGGGTCATGCATCAAATATGAGGAACCCCAAGGAGAAGTTGGGTTCACACGGAGATGTTGGACCACATTAGGGGCCCCCGGGGGCCTCTTTGGGGGTCAGGGGGCCCTTGAACTTATTATCATCAAGTATGTGTATGTATTCTATATGCAGCAGAAAGTTTACTTGTGAGGGACCCCCAAGGAGAAGTTGGGTTTACACGGAGATGTTGGGTCATGCATCAAATATGACGGACCCCCAAGGAGAAGTTGGGTTCACACGGAGATGTTGGGCCTCATTAGGGGCCCCCGGGGGCCTCTTTGGGGGTCAGGGGGCCCTTGAACTTATTATCATCAAGTATGTGTATGTATTCTATATGCAGCAGAAAGTTTACTTGTGAGGGACCCCCAAGGAGAAGTTGGGTTTACACGGAGATGTTGGGTCATGCATCAAATATGACAGACCCCCAAGGAGAAGTTGGGTTCACACGGAGATGTTGGGCCTCATTAGGGGCCCCCGGGGGCCTCTTTGGGGGTCAGGGGGCCCTTGAACTTATTATCATCAAGTATGTGTATGTATTCTATATGCAGCAGAAACTTACCCTGTGAGGGACCCCCAAGGAGAAGGTGGGTTCAAACTGGGATGTTGGGCCTCATTAGGGGCCCCCGGGGGCCTCTTTGGGGGTCAGGGGGCCCTTGAACTTATTATCATCAAGTATGTGTATGTATTCTATATGCAGCAGAAACTTACCCTGTGAGGGACCCCCAAGGAGAACTTGGGTTCAAACTGGGATGTTGGACTTCATTAGGGGCCCCCGGGGGCCTCTGTGGGGGTCAGGGGGCCCTTGAACTTATTATCATCAAGTATGTGTATGTATTCTATATGCAGCAGAAAGTTACCCTGTGAGGGACCCCCAAGGAGAAGGTGGGTTCAAACTGGGATGTTGGACTTCATTAGGGGCCCCCGGGGGCCTCTGTGGGGGTCAGGGGGCCCTTGAAGTTATTATCATCAAGTATGTGTATGTATTCTATATGCAGCAGAAAGTTTACTTGTGAGGGACCCCCAAGGAGAAGTTGGGTTTACACGGAGATGTTGGGCTTCATTAGGGGCCCCCGGGGGCCTCTGTGGGGGTCAGGGGGCCCTTGAACTTATTATCATCAAGTATGTGTATGTATTCTATGTGCAGCAGAAAGTTACCCTGTGAGGGACCCCCAAGGAGAAGGTGGGTTCAAACTGGGATGTTGGGCCTCATTAGGGGCCCCCGGGGGCGTCTGTGGGGGTCAGGGGGGCCCTTGAAGTTATTATCATCAAGTATGTGTATGTATTATATATGCAGCAGAAAGTTTACTTGTGAGGGACCCCCAAGGAGAAGGTGGGTTCAAACTGGGATGTTGGGCCTCATTACGGGCCCCCAGGGGCCTCTGTGGGGGTCAGGGGGGCCCTTGAAGTTATTATCATCAAGTATGTGTATGTATTCTATATGCAGCAGAAACTTACCCTGTGAGGGACCCCCAAAGAGAACTTGGGTTCAAACTGGGATGTTGGGCCTCATTACGGGCCCCCAGGGGCCTCTGTGGGGGTCAGGGGGGCCCTTGAAGTTATTATCATCAAGTATGTGTATGTATTATATATGCAGCAGAAAGTTTACTTGTGAGGGACCCCCAAGGAGAAGGTGGGTTCAAACTGGGATGTTGGGCCTCATTACGGGCCCCCAGGGGCCTCTGTGGGGGTCAGGGGGGCCCTTGAAGTTATTATCATCAAGTATGTGTATGTATTCTATATGCAGCAGAAAGTTACCCTGTGAGGGACCCCCAAAGAGAACTTGGGTTCAAACTGGGATGTTGGGCCTCATTAGGGTCCCCCGGGGGCCTCTGTGGGGGTCAGGGGGGCCCTTGAAGTTATTATCATCAAGTATTTGTATGTATTATATATGCAGCAGAAAGTTACCCTGTGAGGGACCCCCAAGGAGAAGGTGGGTTCAAACTGGGATGTTGGGCCTTATTAGGGGCCCCCAGGGGCCTCCGTGTGGGTCGGGGGGGGCCCTTGAAGTTATGATTATCATCAAGTATGTGTATGTATTATATATGCAGCAGAAAGTCACCCTTTGAGGGACCCCAAGGAGATGTTGGGTTCGCACGGAGATGTTGGGTCATGCATCAAATATGAGGAACCCAAGGAGAAGTTGGGTCCACACGGAGATGTTGGGTCATGCATCAAATATGAGGAACCCCAAGGGGAAGTTGGGTCCACACGGACATGTTGGGTCATGCATCAAATATGAGGAACCCCAAGGAGAAGTTGGGTCCACACGGAGATGTTGGGTCACACAATATGTCAGTGTGGATCCAACTTCTCCGTGCTGACCTGAGTAATTGTAGAGCCACACGGAAATGTTGGGTTCGCACGGAGATGTTGGGTCATGCATCAAATATGAGGAACCCAAGGAGAAGTTGGGTCCACACGGAGATGTTGGGTCATGCATCAAATATGAGGAACCCCAAGGGGAAGTTGGGTCCACACGGACATGTTGGGTCATGCATTAAATATGAGGAACCCCAAGGAGAAGTTGGGTCCACACGGAGATGTTGGGTCACACAATATGTCAGTGTGGATCCAACTTCTCCGTGCTGACCTGAGTAATTGTAGAGCCACACGGAAATGTTGGGTCCGCACGGACATGTTGGGTCATGCATCAAATATGAGGAATCCAAGGAGAAGTTGGGTCCACACGGAGATGTTGGGTCACCCAATATGTCGGTGTGGATCCAACTTCTCCGTGCTGACCTGAGTAATTGTAGAGCCACACGGAAATGTTGGGTCCGCACGGACATGTTGGGTCATGCATCAAATATGAGGAATCCAAGGAGAAGTTGGGTCCACACGGAGATGTTGGGTCACCCAATATGTCGGTGTGGATCCAACTTCTCCGTGCTGACCTGAGTAATTGTAGAGCCACACGGAAATGTTGGGTCCGCACGGACATGTTGGGTCATGCATCAAATATGAGGAATCCAAGGAGAAGTTGGGTCCACACGGAGATGTTGGGTCACCCAATATGTCGGTGTGGATCCAACTTCTCCGTGCTGACCTGAGTAATTGTAGAGCCACACGGAAATGTTGGGTCCGCACGGACATGTTGGGTCATGCATCAAATATGAGGAATCCAAGGAGAAGTTGGGTCTACACGGAGATGTTGGGTCACCCAATATGTCGGTGTGGATCCAACTTCTCCGTGCTGACCTGAGTAATTGTAGAGCCACACGGAAATGTTGGGTCCGCACGGACATGTTGGGTCATGCATCAAATATGAGGAATCCAAGGAGAAGTTGGGTCCACACGGAGATGTTGGGTCACCCAATATGTCGGTGTGGATCCAACTTCTCCGTGCTGACCTGAGTAATTGTAGAGCCACACGGAAATGTTGGGTCCGCACGGACATGTTGGGTCATGCATCAAATATGAGGAATCCAAGGAGAAGTTGGGTCCACACGGAGATGTTGGGTCACCCAATATGTCGGTGTGGATCCAACTTCTCCGTGCTGACCTGAGTAATTGTAGAGCCACACGGAAATGTTGGGTCCGCACGGACATGTTGGGTCATGCATCAAATATGAGGAATCCAAGGAGAAGTTGGGTCCACACGGAGATGTTGGGTCACCCAATATGTCGGTGTGGATCCAACTTCTCCGTGCTGACCTGAGTAATTGTAGAGCCACACGGAAATGTTGGGTCCGCACGGACATGTTGGGTCATGCATCAAATATGAGGAATCCAAGGAGAAGTTGGGTCCACACGGAGATGTTGGGTCACCCAATATGTCGGTGTGGATCCAACTTCTCCGTGCTGACCTGAGTAATTGTAGAGCCACACGGAAATGTTGGGTCCGCACGGACATGTTGGGTCATGCATCAAATATGAGGAATCCAAGGAGAAGTTGGGTCCACACGGAGATGTTGGGTCACCCAATATGTCGGTGTGGATCCAACTTCTCCGTGCTGACCTGAGTAATTGTAGAGCCACACGGAAATGTTGGGTCCGCACGGACATGTTGGGTCATGCATCAAATATGAGGAACCCAAGGAGAAGTTGGGTCCACACGGAGATGTTGGGTCATGCATCAAATATGAGGAACCCCAAGGAGAAGTTGGGTCCACACGGAGATGTTGGGTCATGCATCAAATATGAGGAATCCAAGGAGAAGTTGGGTCCACACGGAGATGTTGGGTCACACAATATGTCGGTGTGGATCCAACTTCTCCGTGCTGACCTGAGTAATTGTAGAGCCACACGGAAATGTTGGGTCCGCACGGAGATGTTGGGTCATGCATCAAATATGAGGAACCCAAGGAGAAGTTGGGTTCACACGGAGATGTTGGGTCATGCATCAAATATGAGGAACCCAAGGAGAAGTTGGGTTCACACGGAGATGTTGGGTCATGCATCAAATATGAGGAACCCCAAGGAGAAGTTGGGTCCACACGGACATGTTGGGTCATGCATCAAATATGAGGAATCCAAGGAGAAGTTGGGTCCACACTGAGATGTTGGGTCACCCAATATGTCGGTGTGGATCCAACTTCTCCGTGCTGACCCGAGTAATTGTAGAGTCACACGGAAATGTTGGGTTCGCACGGAGATGTTGGGTCATGCATCAAATATGAGGAACCCCAAGGAGAAGTTGGGTCCACACTGAGATGTTGGGTCACCCAATATGTCGGTGTGGATCCAACTTCTCCGTGCTGACCTGAGTAATTGTAGAGCCACACGGAAATGTTGGGTCCGCACGGACATGTTGGGTCATGCATCAAATATGAGGAATCCAAGGAGAAGTTGGGTCCACACGGAGATGTTGGGTCACACAATATGTCGGTGTGGATCCAACTTCTCCGTGCTGACCTGAGTAATTGTAGAGCCACACGGAAATGTTGGGTCCGCACGGACATGTTGGGTCATGCATCAAATATGAGGAATCCAAGGAGAAGTTGGGTCCACACGGAGATGTTGGGTCATGCATCAAATATGAGGAACCCCAAGGGGAAGTTGGGTCCACACGGACATGTTGGGTCATGCATCAAATATGAGGAACCCCAAGGAGAAGTTGGGTCCACACGGAGATGTTGGGTCACACAATATGTCGGTGTGGATCCAACTTCTCCGTGCTGACCTGAGTAATTGTAGAGCCACACGGAAATGTTGGGTCCGCACGGACATGTTGGGTCATGCATCAAATATGAGGAATCCAAGGAGAAGTTGGGTCCACACGGAGATGTTGGGTCACCCAATATGTCGGTGTGGATCCAACTTCTCCGTGCTGACCTGAGTAATTGTAGAGCCACACGGAAATGTTGGGTCCGCACGGACATGTTGGGTCATGCATCAAATATGAGGAATCCAAGGAGAAGTTGGGTCCACACGGAGATGTTGGGTCACCCAATATGTCGGTGTGGATCCAACTTCTCCGTGCTGACCTGAGTAATTGTAGAGCCACACGGAAATGTTGGGTCCGCACGGACATGTTGGGTCATGCATCAAATATGAGGAATCCAAGGAGAAGTTGGGTCTACACGGAGATGTTGGGTCACCCAATATGTCGGTGTGGATCCAACTTCTCCGTGCTGACCTGAGTAATTGTAGAGCCACACGGAAATGTTGGGTCCGCACGGACATGTTGGGTCATGCATCAAATATGAGGAATCCAAGGAGAAGTTGGGTCCACACGGAGATGTTGGGTCACCCAATATGTCGGTGTGGATCCAACTTCTCCGTGCTGACCTGAGTAATTGTAGAGCCACACGGAAATGTTGGGTCCGCACGGACATGTTGGGTCATGCATCAAATATGAGGAATCCAAGGAGAAGTTGGGTCCACACGGAGATGTTGGGTCACCCAATATGTCGGTGTGGATCCAACTTCTCCGTGCTGACCTGAGTAATTGTAGAGCCACACGGAAATGTTGGGTCCGCACGGACATGTTGGGTCATGCATCAAATATGAGGAATCCAAGGAGAAGTTGGGTCCACACGGAGATGTTGGGTCACCCAATATGTCGGTGTGGATCCAACTTCTCCGTGCTGACCTGAGTAATTGTAGAGCCACACGGAAATGTTGGGTCCGCACGGACATGTTGGGTCATGCATCAAATATGAGGAATCCAAGGAGAAGTTGGGTCCACACGGAGATGTTGGGTCACCCAATATGTCGGTGTGGATCCAACTTCTCCGTGCTGACCTGAGTAATTGTAGAGCCACACGGAAATGTTGGGTCCGCACGGACATGTTGGGTCATGCATCAAATATGAGGAATCCAAGGAGAAGTTGGGTCCACACGGAGATGTTGGGTCACCCAATATGTCGGTGTGGATCCAACTTCTCCGTGCTGACCTGAGTAATTGTAGAGCCACACGGAAATGTTGGGTCCGCACGGACATGTTGGGTCATGCATCAAATATGAGGAATCCAAGGAGAAGTTGGGTCCACACGGAGATGTTGGGTCACACAATATGTCGGTGTGGATCCAACTTCTCCGTGCTGACCTGAGTAATTGTAGAGCCACACGGAAATGTTGGGTTTGCACGGAGATGTTGGGTCATGCATCAAATATGAGGAACCCAAGGAGAAGTTGGGTCCACACGGAGATGTTGGGTCATGCATCAAATATGAGGAACCCCAAGGGGAAGTTGGGTCCACACGGACATGTTGGGTCATGCATCAAATATGAGGAACCCCAAGGAGAAGTTGGGTCCACACGGAGATGTTGGGTCACACAATATGTCAGTGTGGATCCAACTTCTCCGTGCTGACCCGAGTAATTGTAGAGCCACACGGAAATGTTGGGTTCGCACGGAGATGTTGGGTCATGCATCAAATATGAGGAACCCAAAGAGAAGTTGGGTCCACACGGAGATGTTGGGTCATGCATCAAATATGAGGAACCCCAAGGAGAAGTTGGGTCCACACGGAGATGTTGGGTCACACAATATGTCAGTGTGGATCCAACTTCTCCGTGCTGACCCGAGTAATTGTAGAGCCACACGGAAATGTTGGGTTTGCACGGAGATGTTGGGTCATGCATCAAATATGAGGAACCCAAGGAGAAGTTGGGTCCACACGGAGATGTTGGGTCACACAATATGTCAGTGTGGATCCAACTTCTCCGTGCTGACCCGAGTAATTGTAGAGCCACACGGAAATGTTGGGTTCGCACGGAGATGTTGGGTCATGCATCGAATATGAGGAACCCAAGGAGAAGTTGGGTCCACACGGAGATGTTGGGTCATGCATCAAATATGAGGAACCCCAAGGGGAAGTTGGGTCCACACGGACATGTTGGGTCATGCATCAAATATGAGGAACCCCAAGGAGAAGTTGGGTCCACACGGAGATGTTGGGTCACACAATATGTCAGTGTGGATCCAACTTCTCCGTGCTGACCCGAGTAATTGTAGAGCCACACGGAAATGTTGGGTTCGCACGGAGATGTTGGGTCATGCATCAAATATGAGGAACCCAAGGAGAAGTTGGGTCCACACGGAGATGTTGGGTCATGCATCAAATATGAGGAACCCCAAGGAGAAGTTGGGTCCACACGGAGATGTTGGGTCATGCATCAAATATGAGGAACCCCAAGGAGAAGTTGGGTCCACACGGAGATGTTGGGTCACACAATATGTCAGTGTGGATCCAACTTCTCCGTGCTGACCCGAGTAATTGTAGAGCCACACGGAAATGTTGGGTTCGCACGGAGATGTTGGGTCATGCATCGAATATGAGGAACCCAAGGAGAAGTTGGGTCCACACGGAGATGTTGGGTCATGCATCAAATATGAGGAACCCCAAGGGGAAGTTGGGTCCACACGGACATGTTGGGTCATGCATCAAATATGAGGAACCCCAAGGAGAAGTTGGGTCCACACGGAGATGTTGGGTCACACAATATGTCAGTGTGGATCCAACTTCTCCGTGCTGACCCGAGTAATTGTAGAGCCACACGGAAATGTTGGGTTCGCACGGAGATGTTGGGTCATGCATCAAATATGAGGAACCCAAGGAGAAGTTGGGTCCACACGGAGATGTTGGGTCATGCATCAAATATGAGGAACCCCAAGGAGAAGTTGGGTCCACACGGAGATGTTGGGTCACACAATATGTCAGTGTGGATCCAACTTCTCCGTGCTGACCCGAGTAATTGTAGAGCCACACGGAAATGTTGGGTTCGCACGGAGATGTTGGGTCATGCATCAAATATGAGGAACCCAAGGAGAAGTTGGGTCCACACGGAGATGTTGGGTCATGCATCAAATATGAGGAACCCCAAGGGGAAGTTGGGTCCACACGGACATGTTGGGTCATGCATCAAATATGAGGAACCCCAAGGAGAAGTTGGGTCCACACGGAGATGTTGGGTCACACAATATGTCAGTGTGGATCCAACTTCTCCGTGCTGACCCGAGTAATTGTAGAGCCACACGGAAATGTTGGGTTCGCACGGAGATGTTGGGTCATGCATCAAATATGAGGAACCCAAGGAGAAGTTGGGTCCACACGGAGATGTCGGGTCACACAATATGTCAGTGTGGACCCAACATTTCCGTGCGGACCCAATTAATGGTAGATCTGCACGGAGATGTTGGGTCATGTAAAATGTTGGGTTCACACTGAGATGTTGGGTCACACAATATGTCAGTGTGGATCCAACTTCTCCGTGCTGACCCGAGTAATTGTAGAGCCACACGGAAATGTTGGGTTCGCACGGAGATGTTGGGTCATGCATCAAATATGAGGAACCCAAGGAGAAGTTGGGTCCACACGGAGATGTTGGGTCATGCATCAAATATGAGGAACCCCAAGGGGAAGTTGGGTCCACACGGACATGTTGGGTCATGCATTAAATATGAGGAACCCCAAGGAGAAGTTGGGTCCACACGGAGATGTTGGGTCACACAATATGTCAGTGTGGATCCAACTTCTCCGTGCTGACCCGAGTAATTGTAGAGCCACACGGAAATGTTGGGTTCGCACGGAGATGTTGGGTCATGCATCAAATATGAGGAACCCAAGGAGAAGTTGGGTCCACACGGAGATGTTGGGTCATGCATCAAATATGAGGAACCCCAAGGGGAAGTTGGGTCCACACGGACATGTTGGGTCATGCATCAAATATGAGGAACCCCAAGGAGAAGTTGGGTCCACACGGAGATGTTGGGTCACACAATATGTCGGTGTGGATCCAACTTCTCCGTGCTGACCCGAGTAATTGTAGAGCCACACGGAAATGTTGGGTTCGCACGGAGATGTTGGGTCATGCATCAAATATGAGGAACCCAAGGAGAAGTTGGGTCCACACGGAGATGTCGGGTCACACAATATGTCAGTGTGGACCCAACATTTCCGTGCGGACCCAATTAATGGTAGATCTGCACGGAGATGTTGGGTCATGTACACAGAACCAACTTCTCCGTGCGGACCTGATTAATGGTAGAGCCACACGGAAATGTTGGGTTCACACTGAGATGTTGGGTCACCCAATATGTCGGTGTGGATCCAACTTCTCCGTGCGGACCCAAACAATGGTAGAGCCACACGGAGATGTTGGGTTCATACAGAGATGTTGGGTCACCCAATATGTCGGTGTGGATCCAACTTCTCCGTGTGGAACCAAACAATGATAGAGCCACACGGAGATGTTGGGTTCATACAGAGATGTTGGGTCACCCAATATGTCGGTGTGGATCCAACTTCTCCGTGTGGAACCAAACAATGATAGAGCCACACGGAGATGTTGGGTTCACACTGAGATGTTGGGTGATGTATTAAATATGTGTATGTATTATATATGCAGCAGAAAGTTACCTTGTGAGTGACCCCCAAGGAGAAAATGGGTTCAAACTGGGATGTTGGGCCTCAGTAGGGGCCCCCGGGGGCCTCCGTGGGGGTCAGGTGGGGCCCCTCTAAGTTCTGATTATTGTCAACTATGTGTATGTATTATATATGCAGCAGAAACTTACCCTGTGAGGGACCCCCAAAGAGAAGTTGGGTCCACAAAGATATGTTTGTCACCCAATATGTCCATGTGGACTATACATCTCTTAATTGGAAAAGACCCAGCTTGTAGGTGTGAAACCCTTCAATCATAGAATCCTTTTTGACCTCCAATTGGAGTAAATTTAAAAAAGAAAAGCAAACAATTTACTCATTCTCACTCCAACTTAATTAAAACAGTTAATTTTTGCATCTGCACTTTTTGGCAACAGACCACCCTCCACTTAATGTAAAATAAACCCCTTTACACATATGGAGAGACCATTAAGTCGATGAACATAACTGGTCTGTATCAACCAAGAACAGAACATACTTTCACGATTCAAATTTGAATTGTCACCAAGAACTACTGAACCAAAGGCCATTTTAGCAACACATTTCTGTATTTTTCCATTTCTTACACCATCTCACATTATATATTCTTATAAATAATATACCATTATAGACATTATATACACATATTATATACACCCTATTATATACTCTTGTAAAATATTATATACTATTATACACATTATATACACCCTATTATATACAACCTATTATACTATATTATTACATTATTATACACTTACTTTCTTACATTTACTCTACTACTTGTCATTCTGTGTCACTCCAATTCAAATGAAGTTCATTGATCTTTGCATCTTTTTTCAGCAACAGTTTCTTTAGCCTGCACTTGGTAAGCTGGCAAATCAAAAGATCCTTACACTTACTCCTTACACTTACTCCTTACACTTACTCCTTACACTTACTCCTTACACTTACTCCTTACACTTACACTTGCATAAAATGCACAAGCTGGAAGTAGGAGGTGTAAACCTCTACTTAACCAACCAAAAGCAATTTTAGCAACACATCTCTGTATTTTCCATTTCCTACACCATCTCACATTATATATTATTATAAATTATATACACACACTATTATATACACCCTATTATATACTCTTGTAAAATATATACTATTATACACATTATATACACCCTATTATACACATTATATACACCCTATTATATACATTATTATACACTTACTCCTTACACTTACTCCTTACACCATCTCACATTATATATTCTTATAAATTATATACCATTATATACACACACACTATTATATACACCCTATTATATACACTATTTTACACTTACTCCTTACACTTACTCCTTACACTTACTCCTTACACTTACTCCTTACACTTACTCCTTACACTTACTCCACTTCCCCCTCTAATTCCAGCTTGTGCATTTTCTGCAAGTCCATCACACTGGCAGAATGAATATCAGATGGCTCAGCAGCGGATGGGGCCTCGACCTCACGGTCAGGTGGGACTGAGGAAGGGTCCTCCAACTTCCTTCTGATCCCCTCTTCTATAGCAGCTTCATCAATCTCATCGAGTTGGGATACCATCGGCGGGTAGGGTTTGGATGCCCTCAGCAACACCAGTTCTCTCACAATGTAACGGTCCTTTGTAACTGTAGAAATAGAGGCAAACAGACTGACTCCCTACACTTTCAGTATATAGGAAGTTTAGCATCTAAGTACAAATAAAATTAATAAAATACACTGAGCGTATGCTGGAACAGGTGAAACACATCGAGGGGAAAAACAGCAGAAAGTAGAACAAGACATGACCAAAGAGAACAGACAGATTCCAAATACAACAGGAAATGGAAAAAGCGACACAAAATATGAAACCAACTGGAGGACCAACTTCCTATGTATTTATAGGGTAAAAGATCCGGCTTCTACGTGTGAAATGCTTTAATATTAGAAGCTCTCATTTGAGCTCCAATCAGCTTAAAACACAGAGGACTCTGAGATAGTAATAGCATGAATTTCCAACCCATATTTAAGCTATGAAGTAGTTCTAAAGATACATAAATACACATATGTAAATTGGAGGCCCAACTTTCTATGTATTTATATGGTAAAAGACCCTGCTTCTAATTGTGAAATCCTTTAATGTTAGAGTCTCGTTTGAGCTCCAATCAGCTTAAAACACAGACTCTGAGATAGTAATAGCATGAATTTCCAACCCATATTTAAGCTATGAAGTAGTTCTAAAGATACATAAATACACATATGTAAATTGGAGGCCCAACTTTCTATGTATTTATATGGTAAAAGACCCTGCTTCTAATTGTGAAATCCTTTAATGTTAGAGTCTCGTTTGAGCTCCAATCAGCTTAAAACACAGACTCTGAGATAGTAATAGCATGAATTTCCAACCCATATTTAAGCTATGAAGTAGTTCTAAAGATACATAAATACACATATGTAAATTGGAGGCCCAACTTTCTATGTATTTATGTGGTAAAAGACCCTGCTTCTAATTGTGAAATCCTTTAATGTTAGAGTCTCGTTTGATCTCCAATCAGCTTAAAACACAGACTCTGAGATAGTAATAGCATGAATTTCCAACCCATATTTAAGCTATGAAGTAGTTCTAAAAGATACATAACTGCATTACATAACACACTTACTGTCTGTGGGACAGCTTGCAGAGTAGGTCCAGCTCAGCTTTGTTGACCACCTTTTCACTTAATTTCAAGTGTTGCATTAGATCAGTGTACACCAGCCGGCAGATACGACATTTGTGCCCTTTCCTGTCTGCTTTGGGCCTGTGGGTTGAAGGCTCCTCGCCCTCCATCCTCATAACTTGCTCTCTGTACACAGAAACAAAAAGCACAATAGAACGTGTTTAGATACATCAATTAGCTTATATCAAATTAGGCCAAGTTAAATTGATATATCTCAGTATTTTATTTCAACTCAGAGGCCCCAATGTGTTAATGTTGTAATTGGGAAACATGTTGAATTTTAAATTATATTTATATGATGCAATGCTTGAGAATGTTAATTCTTACTTCACCGACAGTGCGCCAACCACGTAAAACCCATTTAAAGAAAAATAAAATAAATTACCACATCGTGTACATTATTTAATACTATTAATTTGCATTCATGTTTTAAATTACCTAAAAAAATCAAGACCTCCTCTGCAAAAATGCTGCTGCTGTCTCCTGTTGCTCTCTGCACACTAATTGCTCCCTCTTATCCACGTGCATGACCCCCCCCCAGCGAGGTGGCTGCACGGTCTGTTGAAACTCCCGGGAAAATGACGCATTCACGTGTTAAATGGCGTGCTGAAACTCCCGGGAAAATGACGTATAAAACAATAAAGTACTTCTCAACTTGCATTAATGTTGTTTAATGACTTGCAAACGACCCAAACACGACGTGAAAACGACTTATTAAACGATTAAGTACTGTAATTTCGATCCATGTGTTGACTGCCATGTTACCAAACCAAAAAACTTACAGCAACCTGCAAAATCACTTTATTTCTTAATTTACTGAAATAACTTCGACAAAAAACAACTATCACAACACAAAATCAGTACCTGTAAGTTAAAAAAACGTAATTTGGGTTGTTTATTACCTCAAAAATCAAGAACCACGCTGCTGCTGCTGCTGCTGTCTCTGTCGCTCTCTGCAGACTCACGTCTCCCCCTGATACACGTGCATGGCCCCTCCCACGTGCAGCAGAGTGGCTGCAGGGGCGAACAAAGAATTTTGAGGGCTGGGGGCTGGTGCCCTTATAAGAAAAAAAGCCAAATACTTAATAAATAAATATTTCTTTGAAATTTTAGCTTTAAATGAAATGTATTGTGTCAACTCTGACTACTTTACCAGTTTATTAAAATCACATTATGCAGGAGGCCCCTGAGGCCCACTTTCATATTTATTTCAATGCAAAAAGACCCAAGTGTGAAACTCTTTATTGCTAGGAACGGTCATTTGAGATATAATCATCTTCAAACTTGACGGGGAGACTCACAGAGGCTGTACCATGATAGAAATTTAACAATTTGACTGTAAACATGAGGGGGGGACTGGATAACAGGTGGAGGCCCAACTTTGTATGTATTTCAATTGGATAAGGCCCGGTTTGCAGGTGCGAGACCCTTTAATGCCAGGACCAGTGATTTGAGCTACAATAAGCTTCAAACTCGAACGGGAGACTCACAGAGGGTGTACTATGATAGAAATTTAACTCCCAGCCTTCTAGACCCTCGGCAAAGCCAGTTCTTCACAGGGGCCACCTAGGGCCCCGAAAACACTGCAGCTCAATCCGGAGTGCCGCGTTGATCAGGCATGCTTATTTTGAAGCTGTAAATCCATTTAAAGCTCTTTAATTGCCCTCTTATGCTATAATTGTCACAAAGGGTCACAAAGGCCTCAATCAAGCCTGATGGCTCAGGTGGCGTTATTTGCCAGAGCGAGGCCAGTTTGGCCAAATTTGGTCGTATCGACTCGCCGTCGCTTTTGCAGCGCAGCCGAGGTCTCGCCGGACGCTCCGACACCGGATTTGTCCCTGTAGCGCGACGGGAGGGGACACAATTTGACTGCAAACATGAGGGGGGCACTGGATAACAGGTGGAGGCCCAACTTTGTATGTATTTCAATTGGATAAGGCCCGGTTTGCAGGTGCGAGACCCTTTAATGCCAGGACCAGTGATTTGAGCTATAATCATCTTCAAACTTGACGGAGAGACTCACAGAGGCTGTACCATGGTGGAAATGTAACTCCCAGCCTTCTAGACCCTCGGCAAAGCCAGTTCTTCACAGGGGCCACCTAGGGCCCCGAAAACACTGCAGCTCGATCCGGAGTGCCGCGTTGATCAGGCATGCTTATTTTGAAGCTGTAAATCCATTTAAAGCTCTTTAATTGCCCTCTTATGCTATAATTGTCACAAAGGGTCACAAAGGCCTCAATCAAGCCTGATGGCTCAGGTGGCGGTATTTGCCAGAGCGAGGCCAGTTTGGCCAAATTTGGTCGTATCGACTCGCCGTCGCTTTCGCAGCGCAGCCGAGGTCTCGCTGGACGCTCCGACAACTGATTTGTCCCTGTAGCGCGACGGGAGGGGACACAATTTGACTGCAAACATGAGGGGGGCACTGGATAACAGGCGGAGGCCCAACTTTGTATGTATTTCAATTGGATAAGGCCCGGTTTGCAGGTGCGAGACCCTTTAATGCCAGGACCAGTGATTTGAGCTACAATCATCTTCAAACTTGACGGAGAGACTCACAGAGGCTGTACCATGATGGAAATGTAACTCCCAGCCTTCTAGACCCTCGGCAAAGCCAGTTCTTCACAGGGGCCACCTAGGGCCCCGAAAACACTGCAGCTCGATCCGGAGTGCCGCGTTGATCAGGCATGCTTATTTTGAAGCTGTAAATCCATTTAAAGCTCTTTAATTGCCCTCTTATGCTATAATTGTCACAAAGGGTCACAAAGGCCTCAATCAAGCCTGATGGCTCAGGTGGCGTTATTTGCCAGAGCGAGGCCAGTTTGGCCAAATTTGGTCGTATCGACTCGCCGTCGCTTTCGCAGCGCAGCCGAGGTCTCGCCGGACGCTCCGACAACTGATTTGTCCCTGTAGCGCGACGGGAGGGGACACAATTTGACTGCAAACATGAGGGGGGCACTGGATAACAGGCGGAGGCCCAACTTTGTATGTATTTCAATTGGATAAGGCCCGGTTTGCAGGTGCGAGACCCTTTAATGCCAGGACCAGTGATTTGAGCTACAATCATCTTCAAACTTGACGGAGAGACTCACAGAGGCTGTACCATGATGGAAATGTAACTCCCAGCCTTCTAGACCCTCGGCAAAGCCAGTTCTTCACAGGGGCCACCTAGGGCCCCGAAAACACTGCAGTTCGATCTGGCTTGACGCGCTGATGAGGCACGCCTATTTTAAAGCATGTATGTGTATGTATTATAAATGCAGCAGAAAATTACCCTGTGATTGACCCCCAAAGAGAACTTGGGTTCAAACTACGATGTTGGGCCTTATTAGGGGCCCCCGGGGGTCAGGTGGGGCCCCACTAAGTTCTGATTATTGTCAACTATGTGTATGTATTCTATATGCAGCAGAAAGTTACCCTTTGAGGGACCCCCAAAGAGAACTTGGGTTCAAACTGGGATGTTGGGCCTTATTAGGGGCCCCCGGGGGCCTCTGTGGGGGTCAGGGGGGCCCTTGAAGTTATTATCATCAACTATGTGTATGTATTATATATAAAGCAGAAAATTACCCTGTGAGGGACCCGCAAAGAGAACTTGGGTTCAAACTAGGAAGTTGGGCCTCATTAGGGGCCCCCGGGGGCCTCTGTGCGGGTCAAGGGGGCCCTGGAAGTTATGGTTGTCGTCAACTATGTGTATGTATTATATATGCAGCAGAAAGTTACCCTTTGAGGGACCCCCAAAGAGAACTTGGGTTCAAACTGGAATGTTGGGCCTTATTAGGGGCCCCCGGGGGTCAGGTGGGGCCCCTCTAAGTTCTGATTATTGACAACTATGTGTATGTATTCTATATGCAGCAGAAAGTTACCCTTTGAGGGACCCCCAAAGAGAACTTGGGTTCAAACTGGGATGTTGGGCCTCATTAGGGGCCCCCGGGGGCCTCTGTGGGGGTCAGGGGGGCCCTTGAAGTTATTATCATCAAGTATGTGAATGTATTACATATGCTGCAGAAAATTACCCTGTGAGGGACCCCCAAAGAGAACTTGGGTTCAAACTAGGATGTTGGGCCTCATTAGGGGCCCCCAGGGGCCTCTGTGGGGGTCAGGGGGGCCCTTGAAGTTATTATCATCAAGTATGTGTATGTATTACATATGCTGCAGAAAATTACCCTGTGAGGGACCCCCAAAGAGAACTTGGGTTCAAACTGGAATGTTGGGCCTTATTAGGGGCCCCCGGGGGTCAGGTGGGGCCCCTCTAAGTTCTGATTATTGTCAACTATGTGTATGTATTCTATATGCAGCAGAAAGTTACCCTTTGAGGGACCCCCAAAGAGAACTTGGGTTCAAACTGGGATGTTGGGCCTCATTAGGGGCCCCCAGGGGCCTCTGTGGGGGTCAGGGGGGCCCTTGAAGTTATTATCATCAAGTATGTGTATGTATTACATATGCTGCAGAAAATTACCCTGTGAGGGACCCCCAAAGAGAACTTGGGTTCAAACTGGGATGTTGGGCCTCATTAGGGGCCCCCAGGGGCCTCTGTGGGGGTCAGGGGGGCCCTTGAAGTTATTATCATCAAGTATGTGTATGTATTACATATGCTGCAGAAAATTACCCTGTGAGGGACCCCCAAAGAGAACTTGGGTTCAAACTGGGATGTTGGGCCTCATTAGGGGCCCCCAGGGGCCTCTGTGGGGGTCAGGGGGGCCCTTGAAGTTATTATCATCAAGTATGTGTATGTATTACATATGCTGCAGAAAATTACCCTGTGAGGGACCCCCAAAGAGAACTTGGGTTCAAACTGGGATGTTGGGCCTCATTAGGGGCCCCCAGGGGCCTCTGTGGGGGTCAGGGGGGCCCTTGAAGTTATTATCATCAAGTATGTGTATGTATTACATATGCTGCAGAAAATTACCCTGTGAGGGACCCCCAAAGAGAACTTGGGTTCAAACTAGGATGTTGGGCCTCATTAGGGGCCCCCAGGGGCCTCTGTGGGGGTCAGGGGGGCCCTTGAAGTTATTGTCATCAAGTATGTGTATGTATTACATATGCTGCAGAAAATTACCCTGTGAGGGACCCCCAAAGAGAACTTGGGTTCAAACTGGGATGTTGGGCCTCATTAGGGGCCCCCAGGGGCCTCTGTGGGGGTCAGGGGGGCCCTTGAAGTTATTATCATCAAGTATGTGTATGTATTACATATGTTGCAGAAAATTACCCTGTGAGGGACCCCCAAGGAGAACTTGGGTTCAAACTGGGATGTTGGGCCTCATTAGGGGCCCCCAGGGGCCTCTGTGGGGGTCAGGGGGGCCCTTGAAGTTATTATCATCAAGTATGTGTATGTATTACATATGCTGCAGAAAATTACCCTGTGAGGGACAACCGAGGAGTTGGGTTCAAACTGGGATGTTGGGCCTCATTAGGGGCCCCCGGGGGCCTCATCAGGGGCCCCTGGGGGCCTCTGTGGGGGTCATGGGGGCCCTTGAAGTTATTATCATCAAGTATGTGTATGCATTATATATACAGCAGAAAATTACAATGTGAGGGACAACCGAGGAGTTGGGTTCAAACTGGGATGTTGGGCCTCATTAGGGGCCCCCGGGGGCCTCATCAGGGGCCCCCGGGGGGGTCGGGGGGGGCTTTGTTAACATTAATATCATAAAAATATCATATTTCTATTAAAACCATATTGATAGGGACCCACAAGGAGAAGTTGGGTAAAATACTGCATTCTTGGCCCTAATTTGGCTCTCTACTGCCCCCTGCAGGAAAAGTTCCCACTGAGAAGTTGGCCTTGGCACACGGAGTTCCTGGTTGGGTCTTTGATGTTGGGTCCCATTGGGCTTAATGGTGGAGCTCTGTGGAGTACCAACTTCGTTTTTTTGAACCAACTTGCTATGTGTTTGAATGGGGAACGGCCCAAACCTCAAGTGGTAGATCCTAACCCTAACCCTAACCCTAACCCTAACCCTAACCCTAACCCTAACCCTAACCCTAACCCTAACCCCTAACCCTAACCCTAACCCTAACCCTAACCCTAACCCTAACCCTAACCCTAACCCCTAACCCTAACCCTAACCCTAACCCTAACCCTAACCCTAACCCTAACCCTAACCCTAACCCTAACCCTAACCCTAACCCTAACCCTAACCCCTAACCCCTAACCCTAACCCTAACCCTAACCCTAACCCTAACCCCTAACCCCTAACCCTAACCCTAACCCTAACCCTAACCCTAACCCTAACCCTAACCCTAACCCTAACCCTGCCCTGTAACCCATATCCAAAAGAGAGCCTAGATTCTAGAAAGGAAAATAATACAGATGGTAATAATCTGAGACGCTGTCAGCCCGGCTGCGACGAAGAGCATCTCTGCTTCTCCGATTATTCATATCATCTTAAAACATTTATTACGAAAAACAATGCCTAAACTCAGAACTGAGAGGCAGAGTGGTATGGAGGAGGACATTGTAGGAATGGTGAGCTGACTACTGACGTGCGCCGGCCCGTGCAACTGCCTTTGATTCCCTATCTAACTGCCCAGTCGTCGGACGAAGCGGGGGGGATCATCGAGATAACTTTCTCAAACCTAACCCTCACACTGTCTCCCTGTTGTCCTCATATGCCAAACACCGGCCTCAAACACCATGATCATGCAAACACAGAAAACACACAAGTCTAATATACTAAAGTATTGGTTCACACTGTCTCCCTGTTGTCCTCATATGCCAAACACCGGCCTCAAACCCCATGATCATGCAAACACAGAAAACACACAAGTCTAATATACTAAAGTATTGGTTCACACTGTCTCCCTGTTGTCCTCATATGCCAAACACCGGCCTCAAACACCATGATCATGCAAACACAGAAAACACACAAGTCTAATATACTAAAGTATTGGTTCACACTGTCTCCCTGTTGTCCTCATATGCCAAACACCGGCCTCAAACACCATGATCATGCAAACACAGAAAACACACAAGTCTAATATACTAAAGTATTGGTTCACACTGTCTCCCTGTTGTCCTCATATGCCAAACACCGGCCTCAAACACCATGATCATGCAAACACAGAAAACACACAAGCCATACTGAATCTTAGTCATATCCAGAAGCTATAAGTTAGCATTGTTTCAGGTCATTTTAAAGCACTTCCTGTGTTTAAATCTACACTGACAGTGGACTGACCAACCTCTTTGAGCTAGACTGTGGGAGACATGGCTGCTGTGTGCAAAGATCTGACCACAAGTGACCAAAATCTACTAAAACTGAGCTAAAAACGACCTAAAACTGAAAAAAGGGAAATTAATAAGATTCAAGCATATTGTGATTTGGGCGCCTTTATGAATTGGCTTCAATGCAAACACACCTCTTCCTATCAATAAATAAATGAATAACAGTTAATGAAAACAAGTGTAATAAAATGTGAAATTATTAGATTAAAATTTTTTAATTGTGATAACAAATGACAATCATGCGGAAAAAAGGTGAAATTCATAAGATTTGCTAACTCACTCATCACATATCTCTACATTACTGTACAGATTCACAATATTTACTGTTTTTCCTTGATGAGAAAAAGCATAATCTGATGAAAACACTGAAATTTGACCCTATAACTGCTTTTGTCATGAGCCAATATTTAAAATCATGCAAAACTGTGATGTGACATACTATATTTTACTGTATGGCCTTGTATGCTTCACTCTGTCGTTATAAACCATCACTGGGCCACACAAAAACACACAAGTCTAATATACTCAAGTATTGGTTCACACTGTCTCCCTGTTGTCCTCATATGCCAAACACCGGCCTCAAACACCATGATCATGCAAACACAGAAAACACACAAGTCTAATATACTAAAGTATTGGTTCACACTGTCTCCCTGTTGTCCTCATATGCCAAACACCGGCCTCAAACACCATGATCATGCAAACACAGAAAACACACAAGCCATACTGAATCTTAGTCATATCCAGAAGCTATAAGTTAGCATTGTTTCAGGTCATTTTAAAGCACTTCCTGTGTTTAAATCTACACTGACAGTGGACTGACAAACCTCTTTGAGCTAGACTGTGGGAGACATGGCTGCTGTGTGCAAAGATCTGACCACAAGTGACCAAAATCTACTAAAACTGAGCTAAAAACGACCTAAAACTGAAAAAAAGGGAAATTAATAAGATTCAAGCATATTGCGATTTGGGGGCTTTGAGACACAAGACATCATCACATCTCAAATCCAGCAATTACAGTAAGCAAGTACACACAGGGTTTAAAGCAAAAACTTACCTTTGATGGGGTCAATGTATCTCCAGACACACAACGCTTTCTCCTTCTGCAGTCTTACGTGATTTTGTGCATCACAAATGGGGTCTAGTCTGCCTCGCCTCACTGTAAAATATTATGTCAAGTCAGTCCTTAAAAATATACAGCATTATCAAAACTCATTTTAGCTGTGGTATTATGCTAGGCACCAACACAGCTCAAGCTAGACGATCAATCAGGCAGTTAAGGGACAAGCAATTTGTCAGAAGCCAGACAGGACGAGGACCACAAGTGCGTCACGTTCTAAACTTTATTAAAGATAAAGGGCACAAGGTATTTCAGGAGTACAGGAGTCTCAAGAGTCTGTGGGTGTGGGTTTCCCCAGTAGCCGACAATTACGGCAGGAACAGGATAATCCAGGATAGTCCGAGGTGGAAGAAACACAGAAGCCGATGAACAGGTCCAGGAACATAGGCAGGGAGTCAGAGAAGTATTCCACAGCAGGCAGGAAAACTAGTGCTGGTAGCAGACGATCCGACAAGTGTAGACTGGAAAGCAGGGTGTTAAGTACTGAGCATGATGAGTGGTGATTCCGTGCAGCTGGCAGGTAACGAGGATGTGGCAGAGCAGAGCAGGAACAGGTGAAGGTAATCAGCCTTCAATCAGCATGCGATACCAGGTGGAGAGAGAGCTCATGACAGAACCCCCCCCCCAAGGGACGGCCCCAGAAGTCCCCAAGCGAAACACCAAACCGGGCGGGCGGAGGGGAGCCGGAGGAGGGCCAGAAGACCTCCGACCGAACACTCTCATCCCCAGAGGAAACAGGAGGATCGGGAACAGAAGACGGGCCAGGCACCAAAGTAAGGTCAGGATCAGGCACAGGACAGGAAGCCGGGGGGACACTGAGACAGGGAGGCAAAAACAGGAAGACAACCCCAACAAAAACCACAAACCACAACATGTGCAGATATTTATGCATAATGCAAACAGAGGGACTGAGGAGGAGGGAGCGGGAGAGGGACTGAGGAGGAGACCAAGGAAGAGGAGATGAAGGAGAGGGCGAAAGAGGGACAAGACGGAGACTAGAGGACGCAGGAGAGGAGAAAGGATGGGACAGAAGACCAAACAAAGAGAAGGCACTAATGGCGGGCCCAAGGAAGGCCAGAACAAGGGCTGGAGACCAGTAGCGAGTGAGGGACCAGAGGAGAGAAAACCACAGAGAGCAAGACAGACAGAGGGGGAGAAGGAGACAGAGCGGTAAAGACACAGAGACCCACATAGAAGGAGGGACACAGAGGACAAGACCGACTGACAGACATAGGGAACCAAAGGAACAAAGGGGAGAGGACATAAGAGTCGGACCGACAGGGAAAAAGACACATACCCAGACAGGCAGAAGAGAGGGAGAGACACAACGAACATGACAGACCTACAAACCCAGATGATGAAGGGGACAGAGGGAAACAGACACAGAGAGCAGGACTAACAGGGAGAGAGAGGAACACAGAGAGCAAAAAGAAACAGAGCGATGGAGACAGGCAAGGACAGAAACCAGCAGGGGATCGGAGGAGCAGGACAGAGAAAGGGAGCAGAGACGCGACCAAGGGCAGGAACAGCGAGGCACAGAGGGAGCGAACCGGAGCGCGGAGAGTGGAAAAGAGACCCAGAGGTTGGGATGAAGCAGAAAAAACAGAGGCGCACACACAAACAAACTGGAAAAGGGGCAAAAGGCCCAAAGAGCAAGACAGACACAGGGAAAGGAAGAGGCAGGACGTGGGAAACCCAGACAGACACAGAAGAGGGTGGGACACCCACACAAACAAACCGGAAAAAAGGAAGCGAAAGGGACAAAGCGAGGCGAACACACAGAAAGACCGGACGAACAGAGAAGGAGGCAAAGAGGCACGGACACCAGAACCGAAAGAGGGCAAGACAGAGAGTAGAGAAGAGACTAAGAGCAGGGACAGAGAGGGAGACAAAGACGCCAAGAGCAAGAGGCACATAGAGAGACAGCAGTAGAACTAGCCAAGAGACAGAGCAACAAGACAAGGGACAGAACGAGAGGCAACTAGACCAAAGAGAGGGACAGGGCAAGGAGACCAAACAAGGGGAACACTGACACGGAGACACAAGAGAGAGAGACAAACACAAACCAACAGAAAAGGGGAGATTTCACAAACACAGGGACCGAGGAAGGGCAGAAGGAAGGGAGCTAGGAGGCGCGAGAGGATGCACAAGGGTGCCCGTTAGAGGGCGCACAAGGGACGCACGGAAGAGCCCGCTGAGGAGCACACGGAAGAGCCCGCGGAGGAGCTCACGGAAGAGCCCGCGGAGGAGCTCACGGAAGAGCCCGCGGAGGAGCTCACGGAAGAGCCCGCGGAGGAGCTCACAGAAGCACCCGTTAAGGGGCGCACGGAAGACCCACGGGGAGACGGGACAGGCAGAGGCGACGCAGATCGGGACACGGACAGGACGGACGGCGTGGAGACAGACGGGGCCGGTTCAGGGACAACTTTGGGTGGGACGGACGGGGATGGTGTGACTACAGACAGATCAGGTTTGGTGGCAAATTTGAAAGGGGCAGACGCAGGAAAAGGGAGGAAAACGGGGACAGGAACAGTGACAGGGACAGAGACGGTGACCGGGACAGGAACGAACACTGGTACAGACACAAACACAGGGACTGAGACAAGCACAGGGACAGACAAGGGCACAGGGACAAGCACAGGGACAGGGACACGAACAGGCACAGAGACAGGGACAGGAACAGACACAGTGACGGGGACAAGCACAGAGACAGGGACGGACACAAGACCAGGGAAACCAGGACTATGTGGACTTGAAACATGGGGGGCCGGGATTCCTGGGGACCTGGGACTAGGGCCAGGACCCCAGGAAGCCCGGGGACTGGGTCCCGGGGGACCCCTGGAACCGGGACCAGGGGGACCCCGGGAGCCAATGCCCAGAGAGGGCAGAGGCCCAGACGACGGCTGGGGGTCGGGGGCACCGACCGTCGACCGAGGGCCACAAACGTTGGCCGTCGGCCGAGGACCGGGACCACCGAGCCACAGCCGGGGGTCAGGGGTGTAGGGTCTATGGTCATGGTCAGGTGGTCTGGTCGGCTGGTCAGGGCTGGAAGGTTGGGTAGGCCGGTCTGGGTCAAGAAGGCCAGTGGGCCGGTCAGAGTTGGAGAGGCCAGTTGGCCGGTCAGGGTCTAGGGGGCCAGTCGGCTGGTCAGGGGGGCCGGTCGGCCGGTCTGGGTCAGGGGGGCCGGTCGGCCGGTCTGGGTCAGGGACTGTTCCCAGGGAGGACTGTTCAGTGGACACTCCCTGGGAACTTGTCTTAGCGGTCGCCGGCTGGGGGTCCGAGGCAGATTCCAGTGAGGACTGTCCAGTGCCCACTCTCTGGGCGTCCGCCTCTACAGGCGCCGGCTGGGGATCCACATCATTGGCGGGAGCCGGCGGCTGGGGGTCCGCCTCGTCGGCGGGAGCCGGCGGCTGGGGGTCCGCCTCGTCGGCGGGAGCCGGCGGCTGAGTGTCCGCCTCGTCGGCGGCAGCAGTCGGCGGCTGGGGGTCCGCCGCGTCGGCGGCAGCAGTCGGCGGCTGGGGGTCCGCCGCGTCGGCGGCAGCAGTCGGCGGCTGGGGGTCCGCCGCGTCGGCGGCAGCAGTCGGCGGCTGGGGGTCCGCCGCGTCGGCGGCAGCAGTCGGCGGCTGGGGGTCCGCCGCGTCGGCGGCAGCAGTCGGCGGCTGGGGGTCCGCCGCGTCGGCGGCAGCAGTCGGCGGCTGGGGGTCCGCCGCGTCGGCGGGAGCCGGCGGCTGAGTGTCCGCCTCGTCGGCGGCAGCAGTCGGCGGCTGGGGGTCCGCCGCGTCGGCGGCAGCAGTCGGCGGCTGGGGGTCCGCCGCGTCGGCGGCAGCAGTCGGCGGCTGGGGGTCCGCCTCGTCGGCGGGGGCCGGCGGCTGAGTGTCCGCCTCGTTGGCGGCAGCAGTCGGCGGCTGGGGGTCCGCCGCGTCGGCGGCAGCAGTCGGCGGCTGGGGGTCCGCCGCGTCGGCGGCAAGCCGCGGTGTGGAGTCCGCAACACCGGGGGCAGGCTCCGGGGGGCTTGTCCGCACAGGTTCTCGAATGGAGGGCCGAGATCGGCGAAGGTGGCCCTTGCGTCCTCCCCCACGGCTGCGGCCACCCCGGTTTCCCGAAAAGACAGCCAGGCGGGAACCGTCGAAGGACCGTCCTTCCGTCTCCTCCTGGCGTTGGAGCCAGCCATGGAACTGCTGGAACAGAGTTCTGTATTGCCTAGGCTCCTCTCCGAGGGGGTCCGTGGCGTGGCCGGGGGAGGCAGGTGGCTGGGCCAGGAATGCCGCTCCGACCGCAATGGTGTTGGTGGTTCTGGGCATGGGCGGGCAGGAGGGTGAGTCACAGGGTGCCATGAATAGAAAAGTCTCTAGTCTTTCCCTGATGTCCGTCAGACGAGGAACAAAGTGACTCACCCACGGTCTCTCCTTAAACCACCCTTGCTGAAGGGCGAGTCTCTCCAGAATGAGAGACCGCTCGATGGGACTGGAGCCGACCAGTGCGGTAACCGTCTGGTCGAACTCCGACACCTTAGCCTCGAACACGAGCCTCTCTGCTGGGTCCATGATGTTCAGATCGTTCTGTTACGGGGCGGTGCAGTGAGGACCCAAACGCAGAGAGGAGGAGGCAGGCAGGCAGGAGCAGGTTCACAAGAGTTTATTAACAGAAACACAGGGCAAACACAGAGGAAAAACGGTCCAGAATCCCAGGGAAAAACAGGCAAAAATCCTAAGGGGTCCAAAATAACGGAAAGCAAGGGCCTGGGGAACAGGAGCGGGGACAGACAGGATCTAGGGCAGGGGAGACTCACCAGGAGATAGGACGCGAGAACAGGAACATGCAGGAGGACGGGGTACAAACAGGCTGACAGCTAGAAATGCTAGCGCTGTTGATAGCCGGCTTGAAGTAGAGAGGCCATGTCAGCAGAGATACGGTTTACCTCACTCTCCATCACTCCCTTCCGTTGCATGGCGGTGGGTGATTCAAGTTCGTTGATTCCCATGCTGTTTTGACCGTGCGCTGGGTCCATATTGTTGGTCGGATCGTACTGTCAGAAGCCAGACAGGACGAGGACCACAAGTGCGTCACGTTCTAAACTTTATTAAAGATAAAAGGGCACAAGGTATTTCAGGAGTACAGGAGTCTCAAGAGTCTGTGGGTGTGGGTTTCCCCAGTAGCCAACAATTACGGCAGGAACAGGATAATCCAGGATAGTCCGAGGTGGAAGAAACACAGAAGCCGATGAACAGGTCCAGGAACATAGGCAGGGAGTCAGAGAAGTATACCACAGCAGGCAGGAAAACTAGTGCTGGTAGCAGACGATCCGACAAGTGTAGACTGGAAAGCAGGGTGTTAAGTACTGAGCATGATGAGTGGTGATTCCGTGCAGCTGGCAGGTAACGAGGATGTGGCAGAGCAGAGCAGGAACAGGTGAAGGTAATCAGCCTTCAATCAGCATGCGATACCAGGTGGAGAGAGAGCTCATGACACAATTATGACATTTGCTTCAATCTTAGACCAGAGGGATATTCCAGACAGGAGGTTCAACCCTGAGATGAGGGAAACTCTGGGTTTTCTGTTTCAGAAAAACCTCCACCTCAGAGTCAGTTATTATGGTATCCGAGCCTGTGAACCTAACCTGGTCGGGAGGAGGTTTTCTTTGAGTTTCTCTCTGTCTCTCTCTAACACAGCGCTCTTTCATTTCCTCATTCATTCATTCAGTCTGTACCAGACGAAATTTAGCACAGTTTGTTATCTGCATGAATAAAAAAACAGTAACATTAACATTAACTGTGTTAAGCAGACAATAAAACTTTATTTTCTAAAATCATGGCATTTTCTTGTGTCGACGGTCCCGTTGATGAAAAAGCTGCTTTACTTCGCAGGGTGTTATGTTGGGAGATGATATTAAAGCCCCGACATTTTAATTTTCAGATAACTTACTATTTGAGCTGTATGGTTTTTCTTCTGTTATGCAGCCTATAGGCTACATTACCTCATATCACTAACCTCCCTCATCTTGGACATACTCTCCCAGCAGATTGTTTGTGACAATTGATTTTTTTTTACAAACGCAGGTTTCTTTACAACATTGGGGATGCAGAGCACTTTAGTAAAGCCAATGTAGAAGCACCATCAGCGTGACTCGCTCTTAAATGTGTTTTGTAATGTTCCCTGGACACAAACCAGTAAGAGCCATTAAAAAGGAGTTCCACCGTCAACTATTATTGAATTATTATTATTATATTATTATTATTATTATTGAATGATGTAAACCCTTTGAAATAAAAGATTATTAAATATAATTATGGTAATGATGTTGCTGTATTTCCGCCGACCAGTTTGTTTGTGGTTGTTACCATAGTAACATTCATACTGCCTTTTTATTGTGGTTGTGCGCGGACGTGATCGAACCAACTCATATCAGCTATTCTGAAACCAAAAACTCAGTTTCCCATCCCAGGGTAAATCTACTCAGACATCACGGTTTGTTAAACCTCCTTACTGAATGGAGCCCAGGTCTAAAATCGGTACAAAACTAGTTTATATGCCCATTAACGATAATTCGAGAATACAGAGCAATAATATTTTATGCAAACAACACAAGCTACCCCTCAAATGAAAGCGGAGCCTCCGCAGCTTCTATCACTCGCGAGCAAAGCCACGTACAACAAAGCGTCCGAAAGCCAGCAGCCAAACCGCTACAAAAAGCCAATTGCTTCGCCGAATGTGACTGAAACCCTGACAGAGTAACTGTGATGACAGAATTAGCTTACCAGCTAGCTGCAGTGCTAAAGCCGTTTACACGAGCTCCGTTCCGGCTGTAACAGACGACATGCAAACAACGGGAGACACGTTCTCGCACGACACAAGAAGGACACTGCGTTTGTTTAAAATAAACAAAATGCCTCTCCCACAAACCTAGCTTCACAGCGGGATGGGTTCAGGCCAGGGGACGGAACTACTGGAAGTCAAACGTTGCGTTCAAGATCGTCTTATTAAACGCCTTAAAAACAAAGACAGGATTTGAAGTGCTATAAATATTTCTATTTCAATCAAGTTAACGCTTGTTATTTTCCTTTGACGGTCGAAACATCTACGTTCACACAAAGAGGCTGCAAGGGTGCCCAAGACTTTTCTAAACTGGACTATCCCTGATATCGACATAACACCGTCAGTCTCTTCATCGCTAGCTAGCTAAACAAAATGGATTTTACTGTTTCAGAAGCTAGCGCTGTTTAGCTAGCTGACAGCGGATCCAGTGAATCCAGACCCAACATTAACATTCATTCATGCTGGCAATAAGATAAGATAGACCTCAATAATAAGACCAGCAATAAGAAAAATAATAGAGAACAATAAATAATTAGTACAAAAAAATAGTAAGAAATATGTAGTAAAATAGTCATGACTTTATTAACATTATTTACACGAGTAAATTATTATTAATTATATAAACTAAAGCTTCTTTAAGTCCATCAAGGCTGTCAGTCGTATATTTATGAAATATAAAATATGAAAGCCTTACTTTTCGAAGTTCATCCCAGTCTTCCCGGCTTGTCCACACTGCCAGCCCGCTGAACTTCCCGCGTTGTGTGTAAAATTGGCGCGTCATTGTGTGTATTTTCGCGGAAACGTGTATAACTTGCAATGTCTCTTGCAGCCTCTGGGGGCGCTGTTGGATACACACGTCTTGGTCTCACAAACCCATCCTGCCTTGTGAGACCAATATGTATGAACGTCAGAAAGGCAGGAGGTGGGCCATTACTGTAGAAAAACTATATTAACTGTTAGCACTAGAAACTATGTAATCACACATGTATTCATAATAACTTATATAATTAATATTCAATAATTATAGCATTATAAAGTTTTATGTTTACGAGACCATCAAAATCGGTTCCGTAACCCGATTGGTCTCGTAATGCTGGTGAGTAAACCTGAAAATTGGTCTTGTAAACCATGTATGCCTACACAGACACACACACACAGACACAGACACACACACACAGACACAGACACACACACACACACAGAAACACACACACACAGACACACACACACACAGACACACACACACAGACACACACAGACACACACACAGAAACACACACAGACACACACACACAGACACACACACACAGACACACACACCGACCCTCACACACACACACACACAGACACACACACACACACAAATAAAATTACAATGGGTACAATGGGCACAACGTTGACAAGAACACACACAGCAAAGACCCCCACCTCGAAAGGGAACCAGCTGCTCATCCACAGTCACGTCGGGGCCCGGGTTGTAGAGGCGAGGCAGCCGCCGCGTCCACGCATCCCACACCTCTCGTACAGCCGCCAGTTTGTCCGCGGCTAGTCTGCCGGCTCTCAACTCGCGGTCGTCGAAGCGCAGCAGTCGCGAGTACAAGTGGAACCGTTTGACCGGCATCGTGGCGCGGAAAATTGCCCTGCTGCTCTCCTCGTGCCACAGGCTCTCCAAGGCCTCGTTGCGGGACCTGTACACGTCCGCAAGAATCAGAAGCCCGATGTAGGCTCGCAGGTCCGTGGCGTCCATCGCTTTCCACTCACCGGCTTTGCTGTATCGCCTGCGGCCCTCGAGGTTGGTCGCGGCCAGTACCGTTTTCTCTATTTGTAAATGTAAATGTAAATGTGCTGTATTTATATAGCGCTTTTCTAGTCTGAACGACTACTCAAAGCGCTTTTACATAGTACAGGAAACATTCACCATTCACACACATTCATACACTGTGGCAGAGGCTGCCGTACAAGGCGCCACCTGCTCATCAGATAAACACTCACACACATTCACACACCGATGCGCAGCATCGGGGGCAACTCGGGGTTCAGTGTCTTGCCCAAGGACACTTCGACATGGGACTGCAGGGCCGGGGATTGAACCACCAACCTTCCAATTGGCAGGCAACCGCTCTACCACTGAGCCACAGCCGCCCCAGGGCGCAGAGCTGAGGTGGCGTTTGAGAGGAGGTAAACACATCGGATTAGTTCTTCTAAAAGTTGTTTCCCAGCTCCTCATCTGACGTCCTCGCGGCAGCTCTCATCATGACAAAACTTGTGGAGTGGCTGTTCGCCGTGTCGGTGGTGAGCGCAGCCTGGGCTTTGGTCTCTTTTGACCTGTTGGACCTGAGCCTGCCGCAGACTTACAGAGAGGTCGCCTGGCCGATGCCTCTGTACCTGCTGGTTTCATTTGGCTGCTACTCCCTAGCCACGGTGGGCTACAGGGTAGCCACCTTCAATGACTGTGACGAGGCGGCAAAAGAGCTGCAGGGGCAGATAAAAGAAGCCAAAGAGGACTTAAGGAAAAAGGGATTAAAGATGTAGAACTTGAGAAGGAGGAACTTTTGAAAGACTTAAAGGGTTGCACGGACTACTTTTACACATAACCTGTCTGACTCCCTCTTTTTTTGTTTCCAGCAGACATGATCTGAACACCAGTTATGACTCTTTATGCAGCATGGTTTTGTCTTGTTTAGTGTCATCTCTTTCAAATAAGACTTAGATCAAATGTGCTTTAGGAAATTTGAAATTAACAGCCAGTGATTTCTGGGTTACTCATAAGTAACAACGCCGCAGTTTAACCTTTAAAAAAAGAATATTCTCACCATTTAAAGACCTCTTTTATGAAGTAACTAAATGATATTCAACAACACCAGTTATTTGCTGCGTGACAAACAGCTGGAACACGGAGAGTATGTCGCGGACGCGCTCCTGGGCGTACTCTGTAGGTCCCCGGCTCGGCGGTAGCAGAGCAGAAGCAGAAGCGCGTTGGCCGTCTCGGTCCTTACGGCCTCGGTCTTGTTCGTCTGTGTCTTTTTCGGTGGCACGGCGATGAGCTCGGCGGCCACTGGGGTGATACGTTTTCGAGGACCATTTGACTTTTGACAAAAACACTTCCTCGTCGCCATCCTCGACAAACTCCTCGCTTTCACTAGCCCAGTCTTATCTACCCCGGACTTCTCTAACCTCATTGTACTCCTCGCTTTCACTAGCCCGGTCTACGCTAGCCCGGTCTTGTCTAACCTCATTGTACTCCTCGCTTTCACTAGCCCCGTCTTGTCTAACCTCATCGTACTCCTCGCTTTCACTAGCCCCGTCTTGTCTAACCTCATCGTACTCCTCGCTTTCACTAGCCCGGTCTTGTCTACCCCGGTCTTGTCTAACCTCATCGTACTCCTCGCTTTCACTAGCCCGGTCTTGTCTACCCCGGTCTTCTCTAACCTCATCGTAGTCCTCGCTTTCACTACCCCGGTCTACTCTAGCCCGGACTTGTCTAACCTCATCGTACTCCTCGCTTTCACTACACTTTCCTCCCTCTTCCCCCTCTTCCTCTTCACCCTCCTCCTCTTCGTCTTCTTCTTCTTCTTCTTCTTCATCATCATCTTCATATTCTTCTTCAGGCCTTTGTTGCCCACTTTCTCCACGTTCTCCTCCTTGTTCAACTTCAAAGTCGTCAAACACAAAATACAATCGAACCGATGGCTTGGAAGTGGAAGAAAAATAAAATCGCATTGTGGCCGGGTCTCAAAGACCCGAAAGCCAAGGCAGCGGCAGTAGAGCTAGTCAGTCAAATTCAGAATGGGTCCCAGAGACCCGAAGGCCGAGGCCGCTGTAGTGGAGAAATAGTTTTGAATACTGGCACGGGTCCCTTGGACCCAAGGGCATTGGTTGCGGTAGAAGTGAAATACATTCAACTAAAAGACGGATCGCAGGGACCCGAGGGCCGATGCCGCTGTAGTAGAAGAATGCTTTTGAAAACTGGCCTGGGTCCCAGAGAGCCGAAGGGCCAGGTCCACCGTAGTAGACGTGACATGAATTGAAACCAACGTGGGTCCCAGGGAACCGAATGCCAATGCAAAAAGTCAAACAAACTGAACGTGTCCCTGTGACCCGATGGACAACACAATGGTTATACTGTAAATGTGTGTGTGTGTGTGTGTGTGTTTGTGTGTGTGTTTGTGTGTGTGATAAATATATTTAGTAGACTGAGGTCAAGCATTTGGTTTTGATTTTAATTTTATTTCCCCCTGTCATACTGTACAACATAAAATACAATTGACACAAAGGCCGCGGCAGTACAGATACGCAGTCGAATGCAGGACGGGTCCCAGAGACCCTAAGCATGAGGCGGCGGTAGAAGTGTAATACATTCAAATACTGGACGGGTCCCTGGGACCTGAGGGCCGATGCTGCTGTAGTGGAAAAATACTTTTGAATACTGGCCCGGGTCCCAGAGACCCGAAGGGCCAGGTCCACTGTAGTAGACGTGACATGAAATGAAACCAACGTGGGTCCTGGGGACTCGTATGCCAATGCATGAGGTAAAATAAACTGAACGTGTCCCTGTGACCCATTGGCCAACACAAGGCTTATACTGTCAACATGTCTGTCTGTTTGTCTCTGTGTGTGTGTGTGTGTGTGTGTGTATGATAAATATATTTAGTAGACCGAGGTCAAGCATTTGGTTTTGATTTTAATTTTATTTCCCCCTGTTATAGACAACAACATAAAATACAATCGACCAAAGGCCGCGGCAGTAGAGGTACAGAAAGACGTGACATGAAATGAAACCAACGTGGGTCCCAGGGAACCAAATGCCAATGCAAAAAGTCAAATAAACTGAACGTGTCCCTGTGACCCGATGGACAACACAATGGTTATACTGTAAATATGTCTGTGTGTGTGTGTGTGTGTGTTTGTGAGTGTGATAAATATATTTAGTAGACTGAGGTCACGCATTTGGTTTTCTTTTTAATTTTATTTCACCCTGTTATACAGTACAACATAAAATACAATCGACCCACAGGCCGCGGCAGTAGAGATACGCAGTCTAATGCAGGACGGGTCCCAGAGACCCGAAGGCTGAAGTGGCAGTAGAAGTGTGATACATTCAAAGACAGGACGGGTCCCAGGGACCTGAGGGCCAATGCCGCTGTAGTGGAAAAATACTTTTGAATACCGGCCCGGATCCCAGAGACCCGAAGGGCCAGGTCCACCGTAGTAGACGTGACATGAAATGAAACCAACGCGGGTCCCAGGGAACCAAATGCCAATGCAAAAATTCAAATAAACTGAACGTGTCCCAGTGACCCGATGGACAACACAATGGTTATACTGTAAATATGTCTGTGTGTGTGTGTGTGTTTGTGTGTGTGATGAATATATTTAGTAGACCGAGGTCAAGCATTTGGTTTTGATTTTTATTTTTTTCCCCCTGTTATACAGTACAACATAAAATACGCAGCCTAATGCAGGACGGGTCCCAGAGACCCGAAGGCTGAGGCGGCAGTAGAAGTGAAATACATTCAAAAATAAGACGGGTCCCAGGGACCCGAGGGCCGACGCCGCTGTAGTGGAAAAATACTTTTGAATACTGGCCCGGGTCCCAGAGACCCGAAGGGCCAGGTCCACTGTAGTAGACGTAACATGAAATGAAACTAACGTGCGTCCCGGGGACTCGTATGACAATGCATAAGGTAAAATAAATTGAACGTGTCCCTGTGACCCGATGGACAACACAATGTTTTTACTGTAAATATGTCTGTGTGTGTGTGTGTGTGTGTGTTTGTGAGTGTGATAAATATATTTAGTAGACCGAGGTCAAGCATTTGGTTTTTATTTTAATTTTATTTCCCCCTGTTATACAGTACAACATAAAATACAGTCAACCCAAAGGCCGTTGCAATAGAGATACGCAGTCTAATGCAGGACGGGTCCCAGAGACCCAAAGGCTGAAGTGGCAGTAGAAATGTAATACATTCAAAGACAGGATGGGTCCCAGGGATCCGAGGGCCGACGCCGCTGTAGTGGAAAAATACTTTTGAATACCGCCCCGGATCCCAGAGACCTGAAGGGCCAGGTCCACCGTAGTAGACGTGACATGAATTGAAACCAACGTGGGTCCCTGGGAACCAAATGCCAATGCAAAAAGTCAAATAAACTGAATGTGTCCCTGTGACCCGATGGACAACACAATGGTTATACTGTAAATATGTATGTGTGTGTGTGTGTGTGTCTGTGTGTGTGTGTGTGTGTGTGTGTGTGTGTGTGTGTGTGTGATAAATATATTTATTAGACCGAGGTCAAGCATTTGGTTTTGATTTTAATTTTATTTCCCCCTGTCATGCAATACAACATAAAATACAATCGCCTCAAGGGTCGCGGCAGTAGAGATACGCAGTGGAATGCAGTAGGGGTCCCAGAGAACCGAAGGCTGAGGCGGCAGTGGAAGTGAAATACATTCAAAGACAGGACGGGTCCCAGGGACCTATGTGCCGATGCCGCTGTAGTGGAAAAATACTTTTGAATACTGGCCCGGGTCCCAGAGACCCGAAGGGCCAGGTCCACTGTAGTAGACGTGACATGAAATGAAACCAACGTGGGTCCCCGGGACTCAAATGCCAATGCATAAAGTAAAATAAGGTGATTGTGTCCCTGTGACCCAACACGATGGACAACACGAGGGTTATACTGTAAATATGTCTGTGTGTGTGTGTTTGTGTGTGTCTGTGTGTGTGTGTGTGTGTGTGATTAATATATTTAGTAGACCGAGGTAAAGCATTTGGTTTAGATGTTCATATCATTTCCCCCTGTCATACAATACAACATAAAATACATTCGACCCAAAGGCCGCGGCAGAAGAGATACACAGTCGAATGCAGTAGGGGTCCACAGAGACCCGAAGGCTGAGGCAGCGGTAGAAGTGTAATACATTCAAATACAGGATGGGTGCCAGGGACCCGAGGGCCGATGCAAAAAGTCAAATAAGCTGAACGTGTCCCTGTGACCCGATGGACAACACAAGGGACTGTAAATATGTTTGTCTGTGTGTGTGTGTGCGTGTGTGTTTGTGTGTGTGTGTGTGATTAATATATTTAGTGGACCGAGGTCAAGGATTTGGTTTTGATTTTAATTTTATTTCCCCCTGTCATACAATACAACATGAAATACATTCGACCCAAAGGCCGCGGCAGTAGAGATACGCAGTCGAATGCAGTAGGGATCCACAGAGACCCAAAGGCTGAGGCAGCGGTAGAAGTGAAACACATTCAAATACAGGACGGGTCCCAGGGACCCGAGGGCTGATGCAAAAAGTCAAATAAGTTGAACGTGTCCCTGTGACCCAATGGACAACACAATTGTCTGTCTGTGTGTGTGTGTGATTAAAATATTTAGTAGACTGAGGTCAAGCATTTGGTTATCTTTTTAATTTTATTTCCCCCTTTCATACAATACAACACAAAATACAATCGACCCAAGGGCCGAGGCCGTGGCAGTAGAGATACGCAGTCAAATGCAGGACGGGTCCCTGGGACCCGAAGGCTGAGGCGGCAGTAGAAGTGAAATACATTCAAATACAGGACGGGTCCCAGGGACCCGAGGGCCGATGCCGCTGTAGTGGAAAGATATTTTTGAATACTTGCCCGGGTTCCACAGACCCAAAGGGCCAGGTCCACTGTAGTAGACGTGTCATGAAATGAAACCAACGTGGGTCCCGGGGACCCGAATGCCAATGCATAAAGTCAAATAAACTGAATGTGTCCCTGTGACCCGATGGACAACACAATGGTATGTCTGTAAATATGTCTGTGTGTGTGTGTGTGTGATAAATATATTTAATAGACCGAGGTCAAGGATTTGGTTTTGATTTTAATTTTATTTCCCCCTGTCATACAGTACAACATAAAATACAATCAACCCAAAGGCCACGGCAGTAGAGATACGCAGTCGAATGCAGGACGGGTCCACAGAGACCCAAAGGCTGAGGCGGCGGTAGAAGCGAAATACATTCAAATACAGGACGGGTCCCAGGGACCCGAGGGCCGATGCCGCTGTAGTCGAAAGATATTTTTGAATACTGGCCCGGGTCGCAGAGACCCGAAGGGCCAGGTCACCGTAGTAGTAGTAGTAGTAGTAGTAGTAGTAGTAGTAGACGTGACATGAATTGAAACCAACGTGGGTCCCAGGGAACCGAGGGCCGATGCCGCTGTAGTGGAAAGATATTTTTGAATACTGGCCCGGGTCCCAGATACCCAAAGGGCCAGGTCACCGTAGTAATAGTAGTAGTAGTAGTAGTAGTAGTAGACGTGACATGAAATTGAAACCAACCTGGGTCCCAGGGAACCAAATGCCAATGCAAAAAGTCAAATAAACTGAACGTGTCCCTGTGACCCGATGGACAACACAATGGTTATACTGTAAATATGTCTGTGTGTGTGTGTGTGTGTGTTTGTGAGTGTGATAAATATATTTAGTAGACTGAGGTCACGCATTTGGTTTTCTTTTTAATTTTATTTCACCCTGTTATACAGTACAACATAAAATACAATCGACCCACAGGCCGCGGCAGTAGAGATACGCAGTCTAATGCAGGACGGGTCCCAGAGACCCGAAGGCTGAAGTGGCAGTAGAAGTGTGATACATTCAAAGACAGGACGGGTCCCAGGGACCTGAGGGCCAATGCCGCTGTAGTGGAAAAATACTTTTGAATACCGGCCCGGATCCCAGAGACCCGAAGGGCCAGGTCCACCGTAGTAGACGTGACATGAAATGAAACCAACGCGGGTCCCAGGGAACCAAATGCCAATGCAAAAATTCAAATAAACTGAACGTGTCCCAGTGACCCGATGGACAACACAATGGTTATACTGTAAATATGTCTGTGTGTGTGTGTGTGTTTGTGTGTGTGATGAATATATTTAGTAGACCGAGGTCAAGCATTTGGTTTTGATTTTTATTTTTTTCCCCCTGTTATACAGTACAACATAAAATACGCAGCCTAATGCAGGACGGGTCCCAGAGACCCGAAGGCTGAGGCGGCAGTAGAAGTGAAATACATTCAAAAATAAGACGGGTCCCAGGGACCCGAGGGCCGACGCCGCTGTAGTGGAAAAATACTTTTGAATACTGGCCCGGGTCCCAGAGACCCGAAGGGCCAGGTCCACTGTAGTAGACGTAACATGAAATGAAACTAACGTGCGTCCCGGGGACTCGTATGACAATGCATAAGGTAAAATAAATTGAACGTGTCCCTGTGACCCGATGGACAACACAATGTTTTTACTGTAAATATGTCTGTGTGTGTGTGTGTGTGTGTGTGTTTGTGAGTGTGATAAATATATTTAGTAGACCGAGGTCAAGCATTTGGTTTTTATTTTAATTTTATTTCCCCCTGTTATACAGTACAACATAAAATACAGTCAACCCAAAGGCCGTTGCAATAGAGATACGCAGTCTAATGCAGGACGGGTCCCAGAGACCCAAAGGCTGAAGTGGCAGTAGAAATGTAATACATTCAAAGACAGGATGGGTCCCAGGGATCCGAGGGCCGACGCCGCTGTAGTGGAAAAATACTTTTGAATACCGCCCCGGATCCCAGAGACCTGAAGGGCCAGGTCCACCGTAGTAGACGTGACATGAATTGAAACCAACGTGGGTCCCTGGGAACCAAATGCCAATGCAAAAAGTCAAATAAACTGAATGTGTCCCTGTGACCCGATGGACAACACAATGGTTATACTGTAAATATGTATGTGTGTGTGTGTGTGTGTCTGTGTGTGTGTGTGTGTGTGTGTGTGTGTGTGTGTGTGTGATAAATATATTTATTAGACCGAGGTCAAGCATTTGGTTTTGATTTTAATTTTATTTCCCCCTGTCATGCAATACAACATAAAATACAATCGCCTCAAGGGTCGCGGCAGTAGAGATACGCAGTGGAATGCAGTAGGGGTCCCAGAGAACCGAAGGCTGAGGCGGCAGTGGAAGTGAAATACATTCAAAGACAGGACGGGTCCCAGGGACCTATGTGCCGATGCCGCTGTAGTGGAAAAATACTTTTGAATACTGGCCCGGGTCCCAGAGACCCGAAGGGCCAGGTCCACTGTAGTAGACGTGACATGAAATGAAACCAACGTGGGTCCCCGGGACTCAAATGCCAATGCATAAAGTAAAATAAGGTGATTGTGTCCCTGTGACCCAACACGATGGACAACACGAGGGTTATACTGTAAATATGTCTGTGTGTGTGTGTTTGTGTGTGTCTGTGTGTGTGTGTGTGTGTGTGATTAATATATTTAGTAGACCGAGGTAAAGCATTTGGTTTAGATGTTCATATCATTTCCCCCTGTCATACAATACAACATAAAATACATTCGACCCAAAGGCCGCGGCAGAAGAGATACACAGTCGAATGCAGTAGGGGTCCACAGAGACCCGAAGGCTGAGGCAGCGGTAGAAGTGTAATACATTCAAATACAGGATGGGTGCCAGGGACCCGAGGGCCGATGCAAAAAGTCAAATAAGCTGAACGTGTCCCTGTGACCCGATGGACAACACAAGGGACTGTAAATATGTTTGTCTGTGTGTGTGTGTGCGTGTGTGTTTGTGTGTGTGTGTGTGATTAATATATTTAGTGGACCGAGGTCAAGGATTTGGTTTTGATTTTAATTTTATTTCCCCCTGTCATACAATACAACATGAAATACATTCGACCCAAAGGCCGCGGCAGTAGAGATACGCAGTCGAATGCAGTAGGGATCCACAGAGACCCAAAGGCTGAGGCAGCGGTAGAAGTGAAACACATTCAAATACAGGACGGGTCCCAGGGACCCGAGGGCTGATGCAAAAAGTCAAATAAGTTGAACGTGTCCCTGTGACCCAATGGACAACACAATTGTCTGTCTGTGTGTGTGTGTGATTAAAATATTTAGTAGACTGAGGTCAAGCATTTGGTTATCTTTTTAATTTTATTTCCCCCTTTCATACAATACAACACAAAATACAATCGACCCAAGGGCCGAGGCCGTGGCAGTAGAGATACGCAGTCAAATGCAGGACGGGTCCCTGGGACCCGAAGGCTGAGGCGGCAGTAGAAGTGAAATACATTCAAATACAGGACGGGTCCCAGGGACCCGAGGGCCGATGCCGCTGTAGTGGAAAGATATTTTTGAATACTTGCCCGGGTTCCACAGACCCAAAGGGCCAGGTCCACTGTAGTAGACGTGTCATGAAATGAAACCAACGTGGGTCCCGGGGACCCGAATGCCAATGCATAAAGTCAAATAAACTGAATGTGTCCCTGTGACCCGATGGACAACACAATGGTATGTCTGTAAATATGTCTGTGTGTGTGTGTGTGTGATAAATATATTTAATAGACCGAGGTCAAGGATTTGGTTTTGATTTTAATTTTATTTCCCCCTGTCATACAGTACAACATAAAATACAATCAACCCAAAGGCCACGGCAGTAGAGATACGCAGTCGAATGCAGGACGGGTCCACAGAGACCCAAAGGCTGAGGCGGCGGTAGAAGCGAAATACATTCAAATACAGGACGGGTCCCAGGGACCCGAGGGCCGATGCCGCTGTAGTCGAAAGATATTTTTGAATACTGGCCCGGGTCGCAGAGACCCGAAGGGCCAGGTCACCGTAGTAGTAGTAGTAGTAGTAGTAGTAGTAGTAGTAGTAGACGTGACATGAATTGAAACCAACGTGGGTCCCAGGGAACCGAGGGCCGATGCCGCTGTAGTGGAAAGATATTTTTGAATACTGGCCCGGGTCCCAGATACCCAAAGGGCCAGGTCACCGTAGTAATAGTAGTAGTAGTAGTAGTAGTAGTAGACGTGACATGAAATTGAAACCAACCTGGGTCCTTGGGAACCGAATGCCAATGCATAATGTCAAATAAACTGAACGTGTCCCTGTGACCCGATGGACAACACAATGGTTATACTGTAAATATGTCTGTGTGTGTGTATGTGTGTGTGTATGTGTGTGATAAATATATTTATTAGACCGAGGTCAAGCATTTGGTTTTGATTTTAATTTTATTTCCCCCTGTCATACTGTACAACATACAATACAATCGACCCAAAGGCCGCGGCAGTAGAGATACGCAGTCAAATACTGGCCCGGGTCCCTGGGACCCGAAGGCTGAGGCGGCAGTAGAAGTGAAATACATTCAAATACAGGACGGGTCCCAGGGACCCGAGGGCCGATGCCGCTGTAGTGGAAAGATATTTTTGAATACTGGCCCGGGTCCCACAGACCCAAAGGGCCAGGTCCACTGTAGTAGACGTGTCATGAAATGAAACCAACGTGGGTCCCGGGGACCCGAATGCCTATGCATAAAGTCAAATAAACTGAATGTGTCCCTGTGACCCGATGGCCAACACAATGGTTATACTGTCAACATGTCTATCTGTGTGTGTGTGTGTGTGTGTGTGTGTGTGTGTGTGTGTGTGTATGTGTGTGTGATAAATATATTTAGTAGACCGAGGTCAAGTATTTGGTTTTGATTTTAATTTTATTTCCCCCTGTTATACAATACAACACAAAATACAATCGACCCAAAGGCAGAGGCTGCGGCGTTAGAGATTCGCAGTCGATTGCAGGACGGGTCACAGAGATCCGAAGGCTGAAGCTGCGGTAGAAGTGAAATACATTTGAATACAAGACGGGTCCCAGGGACCCGAGGGCCGATGCCGCTGTAGTCGAAAGATATTTTTGAATACTAGCCTGGGTCGCAGAGACCCGAAGGGCCAGGTCACCGTAGTAGTAGTAGTAGTAGTAGTAGTAGTAGACGTGACATGAATTGAAACCTACGTGGGTCCCAGGGACCTGAATGGCAATGCAAAAAGTCAAATAAACTAAAAGTGTCCCTGTGACCTGATGGACAACACAAGGGTTATACTGTAAATATGTCTCTCTGTGTGTGTGTGTGTCTAATATATTTAGTATACCGATGCAAAAAGTCAAATAAACTGCACGGGTCCCCCTGACCTGATGGACAACACAAGGATTAATCTAAGATGTTTAAATTCATCACAAAAACATTTTTTTGGACATGCAGATATGCATGTCTTTTCAGTAAATTTCAATTGTGTTGTGATTAGTATGTAATCAAAAGGGGGGAATGTAATGGGAAAATTACATTTAACCAATGATTTTCATATTAATTATTCATAATAAGATCTCCAATGCCTCTCAGAGTATATGACTTCTGTATCTGTCATCTGTGTGTTTCTCCTTGATGGAGACAACTGGGTTTGTTATGACTCCACACCATTTCACAGAAGAATAGATGACGTGGAGCCTGACAGAAACAGTTGCCTAGAGCGGTGTTTATCATAGCAGGTCCCAGGTTGAGACCATAGCCTATCCAAGAGACAAGATGTCCTTTTTCAGCTAAGATAGAATGACCAGTCAAGATACTTGGACACGTGAAGTACAGATTCAGAAATACGTAATAGAACAAACTGTCTGCCTGAGGTCCGTTAATTGTTATGTTTGAGTTTAAACTGTTTTCCAAACAAGGGTTTTTTCTCCTCTGGGGGCACCGGATATAAGGAACTGTCATATGTTACGCGAGGCACAGAACTGTTGTCACTTTGTAACTCTGATTCATTGTGAATGCTGTTTCTGTCATTTTTGATTGTTCTCTCGAGAAAATAATTAAACCCTTCCACCGAATACCTAAACTTTTAATCCAGTTTGCAGCCTGTCTTTATTTGTTTTAACAAGGTCTCTTCTTCACCCAAATTCCCCCCTCGCTGTACAGAAACTTCCACAACAATACTTAGACTGCTTCTGCCCTATAGACCTTCATCAATTAATGTCTAAGGTCTCTTGAGCTAAGCCATCTACCTGTCTCTTAGACTCCATTCCAACGAGGCTACTCAAAGAAGTGTTACCCGTGGTTAACACTCCATTACTCAGAAACATTGCCAAACTCCAACCCACACTCACTCCAGCAGACGCGGAAAAGCTTGTCCATGCTTTTGTCTCCTCCAGGCTGGACTACTGCAATGCGCTCCTCACTGGAATCTCTAAGAAAAGCCTTCAGAAGCTGAAGTACATCCAAAACAGCGCCGCTAGAATCCTGTTGAGGGTGTGCAAACATGACCACATCACCCCCATCACTCCACTGGCTTCCTGTCTCACTCAGGATTGAGTACACAGTCTACCTTCTTACCCATCAGTGCATCCATGGTGAAGCCCCCCCCCCCACCTCAAGGAACTCCTCACCCCACAGACTTCAACTCGGACCCTCCAATCTGTCTCAGCGTATGGCTTTAAAACCCACTTTTTTAGGAGATCTTTTGATTGAACTCTTGCCCTTTTCCTTATTGTTGTTGTTTATTTGATTTTGATTTTCATGCCATCCATGTGTTTTTATTTTTAGCACTTACCTGTTTTATCATGTAGCACTTTGGGATTTGCGTAAATATAAAGTGAATTAAAAATTAAATGTATTATTATCATTATTATTACTAGATATGATCAATATGTCTCTGTTCCATCTTCCTTTAAACATGCCATAGTTCAGCCTCTTCTGAAGAAGAAGAACTTAGACCCTATGGATTTGTCTAATTTTAGACCCATTTCTAAGCTCCCTTTTATTTCAAAGGTTTTAGAAAGATCTGTGTTAATTCAGATCCAAGAATTTCTGAAAACAGTTGATGTTTGTGAACAGTTTCAGTCAGGTTTTAGGTCTCGTCACAGTACGGAGACTGCTCTATTAAAAGTTTTTAAGGATCTGTTCGTACATCTTGATGCTGGCAATTGTGCCATTTTAATTCTGCTTGATTTGACTGCAGCCTTTGACACAGTTGATCATAAAATTCTTCTGTGGCGTTTAGAGCACTGTGTTGGCTTAAAAGGCACTGCTCTTAAGTGGTTTGAGTCGTATTTAACAGACAGATCAATTGCAGTACAAATGGGACAGTTTTCATCTTCAGTGGCTCCTCTGACCTGTGGGGTACCGCAGGGGTCAGTTTTGGGTCCACTGTTATTTTCCCTGTATATGCTACCACTGGGTTCTATTTTTAGGAAACATGACATTTCTTTCCACTGCTTCGCTGATGATGTGCAGGTGTATCTACCGCTAAAGGTTCCAGCTAAAGAATCTTTGCAGGCTGTGATAAACTGCATGAGCAATATTAAGACTTGGATGGATCTTAACTTTTTAAAACTTAATGAGAACAAAACGGAGGTTGTCTTGTTTGGGCGTCCAGAGTTGGTTCAGGTTTTTACCAGCTCCCTTGGCCAACTAGCACCTCACTTAAGATCCCATGCCAGGAATCTTGGAGTGATTGTCGATAGTGCTTTTAAACTAGATAAGCAGGTCAGTGCTGTGGTTAAGGCTAGCTTTTTTCAGCTTAGACTGATAGCTAAAGTCAAACCGTATCTGACACAGGCTGACCTAGAAAAAGTTATTCATGTTTTTATCACCTCTCGCCTGGATTATTGTAATTCCTTGTATACAGGCATTGGGAAGTCTGAGCTTTATCGTCTGCAGCTTGTACAGAATGCAGCAGCTCGTCTTCTAAGTGGCAGGAAGAAGCGGGAGCACATTACTCCAGTGCTCTCATTGCTTCACTGGCTTCCGGTAAAGTATCGGATTGATTTTAAGGTAATTTTATTTGCTTTTAAATGTATCAATGGGCTTGCCCCAGAGTATCTTACGGACCTTGTCAGGCTGCATAGGCCCTCTAGAGACCTCCGTTCAGCCAGTCTGATGGTCCTAGAGGTTCCTAGGTCGAAACTGAGATCCAGAGGTGATCGAGCCTTTTCAGTGGCTGCTCCAACTCTGTGGAACTCATTGCCTATAGCCTGTGTAACTGCTAGAAGCTTGTCCACTTTTAAATCATTGCTGAAGACTTATTTTTTTGAAATAGCGTTTGGCTCAGGCGAGCCGCACTGATGAATGTTGTACTCTATTTTCTTGGTATTTGTTATGTACTGTGTCTTCTATTGTATCTGTTTTTACTGTGAAGTACTTTGGTAGGCCTCGGCCTTGGAAATGTGCTATACAAATAAATTTGACATTGACATTGACATTGCCATTATTAACATTTATGTACTGCGGTCATTTAAAGTAGCTGTGATAAACCTCTCCTGAAAAAACCCTCCCTCGACCCTAAGGTCTTAGCCAACTATAGACCTATATCTAACCGTCCCTTTCTCTCCAAGATCCTTGAGAAGGTAGTCGCTAATCAGATATGTTATTTTCTGTTACGGGTCGGGGAAGTAAGGACCCAAGCGCAGAGATGAGGAGACAGGCAGGAGCGGGTACACAGGGTTTTATTGGAAGGACAGTTCACAGCAATGGCAAAATGGCACAAAAGGCAAAATCCTGGTCCAAAACCAAAAGGGGCAAAAACAAGGCCAAAATCCAAGGAAAACACAAATGTCCACGGGAGTCCAAGGGAAAGAAGGGCAAGGAAAAGGCGAGGCAACACACAGAGAAACACTTACAGGGAACACTGGAACGGACAGCTGACAACGGGTCGACGGGCAGACAAAACTGGAATGAACCAACAAGAGGCAGAGGAAACACTGGGGTTAAATACATGAGGTAATGAGGTAACGGGGAACAGGTGAGACATCAGGTGAATCACATTAGGGCGGGGCAGGACAATCAGACAAACAAAGCGAAGCTAGACAAGACAAGACGAGACAGGAAGCCAGACTACCAAAATAAAACAGGAAGGCGAACAAACAGACACAGCGGAACACAAGACAGGACCAGCCACCTAAGACCAGGGAGAAACAAGGACAAAAACACAAAAAGGCCAAAGAAAGAGAAACACAACCCCAAACCACAACAATTTTCTACATAGCAATAGTTTACTGGAGGACTTTTAGTCAGGATTTAGAAAGCATCATAGCACAGAGACGGCTCTGGTGAAAATGACTAATGACCTTCTGACTGCTGCAGACACAGGACTTGTCTCTGTACTTGTTTTACTAGATCTTAGTGTGTGTGTGTGTGTTTTGTCTCTGTACTTCTTTTACTAGATCTTAGTTCTGCATTCGACACCACTGACCATACCATCCTGTTACAGAGACAGGAACATTTAGTTGGCTTTAAGTCATATTTATCTGATCAATCTTAATTTGTTAACGTTAACGACAAATCCTCCAAGTACGCTAAAGTTAGCCATGGTATTCCAGAAGGCTCAGTGGTTGGACCATTTCTATTCTCCTGATATATGCTTTTTCTAGATAATATTATTAGGAAACACTCAATTAACTTTCATTGTTATGCAGATGACACCCAATTATATCTATCAATCAAGCCAGACAAAACCAGTCAGTTAGCTTAACTTCAACAAACTTCCTGCTATTACATGAACTACTACAAACTACTATTTATAGTCACTGTTCCATTAGCTTTTACTGTGACTGTTATTGCCTCTGGTCTAGATCTACTCTATCTGTAAATTATAGATTGTGGTCTAGACCTACTCTATCTGTAAATTATAGAGTGGTCTAGACCTGCTCCATCTGTAAAGTGTCTCAAGATAACTTTTGTTATGAATTGATACTATAAATAAAATTGAATTGAAGAAGGGAGTAATAAAGCAAGTAAGTAATTAAGTGAGTAATAAAGTAAGTGAGTAATAAATAAGTGAGTAAGTGATTAATAAAGTAAGTAAATAAGAGTAATAAAGTAAGTAAATAAGTGAGTAATAAAGTAAATGAGTAATAAATAAGTAAGTGAGTAATAAATAAGTAAGTGAACGAGCAATAAAGTAAGTGGGTAATAAAGTAAATGAGTAATAAATAAGTAAGTGAGTAATAAATAAGTAAGTGAGTAATAAAGTAAGTGAGTAGTAAATAAGTTAGTGAGTAATAAAGTAAATTAGTAATAATTAAGTGAGTAAGTAAGCAATAAAGTAAGTGAGTAATAAATAAGTAAGTAAATAAGTAATAATATGAGTAAATACACAGTAATAATAGCCAACGTAGCAACAAGCGGTGAGTTGTGGACTGCCGTTCTGAAGCCTCGATCTTGGCCATGTGTCGCCATCTTGTTATTTTGAAACCAGATCTGACCATATGTGGACAAGTGGGCATAGCTCGAGATGCTGGCTAAGCTAAACGCTAAGCTAAATATAAAGAGAAAAACGTTTTTCCTCTTTGAAAACACGGAACAACAGCCAAAAACAAGTTGAGGTTTATTATAATGTCCCCAGTGTTATCATGGTTAGCATTGTTTTTATAACACTTTCTGCTAGCTAGTACAGCAGACGAGTGAGGCTAGACGAATATAAGACTAGGCTAGCATGTTAACATTAGCCCTTCAGTCGTGGATGGCAAATTAGCTTTTGCCTAAACCTGTAACTTGGCTTAGTCAAACCATTTTATTGTTGAATATGACAATTTGTTTTTTTAAGTAAATACAATTCTTCTTTCAATTATATATGCCTTTTCCAATGTTGTACTCATACAATAACATCACACACAAAGCAAAAAACAACCCGGAAAGAAATATGTTATTTTGCATTTATTGATAAAAAACAAATGGCAACCTTTAGCTTTAATGTACAAAAGCATCCGAGTCCTCTTCTCTCAATAGTCAAGTAACCTTAAGCACTAATACTGGACAAGACACGGGTGTAAAAGAGCATTTTAGCTTCGGCAGACAGCAGCACTGACACTGATTCCAACTGAAGCAATTTACTTGTATTTTCAAAACATAACAAGAGGGCTGTTATTTCTATTGCATAAAAACATGTTGGATGTTCCATATACTGTATGTTCAGTACCAAAAGTCTCCTAATGTGTTTTACATCCTTCCCAGGCAGTAGAGCCTCCTTTCATTGCAAATCAAATCGCACATCACATGTATTTATGCTTTAGTAATAAAATGGATAAGTATACATTATCTTTAGAATGCTTTTAATATGAACAGTAACTTACAGTATATTTTCTAAAAATAATTTGGGTATAAAGTCTGGTAAGGATGCCTCCTGGGCGCCTCCCTAGGGAGGTGTTCCAGGCACGTCCAGCTGGGAGGAGGCCTCGGGGAAGACCCAGGACTAGGTGGAGAGATTATATCTCCAACCTGGCCTGGGAACGCCTCGGGATCCCCCAGTCGGAGCTGGTTGATGTGGCTCGGGAAAGGGAAGTTTGGGGTCCCCTACTGGAGCTGCTGCCCCCGCGACCCGACTCCGGATAAGCGGATGAAGATGGATGGATGGATGGAATTTGGGTATAAAGTGCAATAGGTTGATTCTTAATTCCTATTAGGAATGAAGTAAAACACAGGTGGAAATGATATACTAAAGCGTTACACGTGTCCCTCCCCCAAGAGAAAGCAACGTTTGCTAAACCTCGGCAGATAACAATAGCTTAGCAATCGTAGCTAGGTGGGGCCTGTTGAGCTTTGGGTTTCACAAACACGCATATACTAATAAAAAAACAATACTATCAAATACAATAGTATCAAAACCGCTTGGAGGGTGGAGTCTTTTTTCAAGAACCAAAAACCCAAAAGAGCAAAATTGTAATGAATGGTTTATGTGCTCTAAAGTAGGCTGCAGATGTTAGCCTGTACAAGCTAATGTTAGCTTTATGACCTTCAGTTGTAACTTGGCAAAATACAAAAGACAATGGGCATGTCATTAGATAATTATATTATTTGATTGTACAGGTTACATGAGAAAGAAACCTGCTCAGGACTTGAACATCCACTGGGGGTGCAGATGGTGCCATATCAGAGTTTAAAGGGAACGTTTGTGGCAGTGACCTGCTTGT
>JAQOOF010000155.1:0-53046 GCA_029931835.1 Etheostoma nigrum
TAAAGCAGGTTTCCTTCCTGTCAATCAGCCACATTATATCTTCTATTCTTTACAGCAGCTGATGATGAACCCAAACCTCAGAGACCAACAGTGGGACCAGAACCAGAGAGTCCACGATACATCTGGATCTTCTACGCTGAACTGGCAGTAGTAACAGTAACAGCAGTTCTACTGATCCTCGGTTTTTGTTTTAAATCTATCAATAACATCTTTACTAATAATAAAATGAATGACCTTCAGTTTGCAGCTGTGAGTCTTTTACAGAAGCGAGTCATCAAGACTAACAGCACTCAGTCTGGAGGACCCTCTTTAAAGAAATCATCAGAGTATAAAGTCCCAGTCATAAAAACATAATCAGACTCCTAGAGTCTCTCCTCCGTCTGTTCTTAGTGTCAGAAAACTATTTGTGATATAAATGTTGTGTTATATCTTTATATTTTACACGAGGTTCATGTTACTACAGGTGGGAGGTTAAATGAAGTTGACATGTTCCATAATGTTTTGTCTTCTTCTAGTTATGTATTTACTTGCATCAATATATTATGTCATATGTTATCTTCTATGTTACCTGTCTAGGAGCTACTGATGTAAATTAGCATTAATGCTAACTCTGGCATGGTAACATCTGGATGTTCATTAACCAGCTCTGTCCATGTTCAGTTACTATGAAATTAAAAGAAGTTATTACTCAAGAAATAACTAATAACTAAATGAATAATATCAGTGTGAATTATGTTTTTGTTGAGTAAATGTTTTTGCAGCTTTTAAATAATCAAGGAATGAATCTTGCATCTGAGATATGATTTGGTGTTTTACTACAACAGAAAATGTAAATGAAGTGAATCAAATTTGGTAAATTACAGTAAATAAAGTGAACAGAACAATATGGAGACATCTTCCTGCTTCTTTTTCTTCTTCTTGCATTTGAGTCCCAGAGACATTTAGACCTTCTTACCCCTAGTACTTGATCATAAAGAGTATTGGGACAGCCCTTAGTCTCAGGTGAACACCCTAAACCTAGAGGAAGGGGAAGATGGAGAAATGAGGTTCAGCCTAACTGTGGAGACTTGATGATGAACTCCTTCAACAAGACCACCTGACTCCCAGTAAGAAGCTCCCTCTGCTGGTTCCTCTTTACCTCCAGAGCTTTAAAACACATCCAGGGACACGATGACAGGAAATAACACACAGCTTTTAATTACAGGATCATATTAAAATCCTATTTAAGGCTGTATATACATCTGGTCAGAAGGTCAGAACTCACAGCTCCAGTTTTACAGTTTTCATCATGTTAGATAATAAAGAAGATAGAAGACTCTTAATTCACCTCTACTCTATGTATCATCCAGACTGGATTAAGAAGTTATATCAGTGCATGCTATAAGACAAGGGTAAAACACACAGCAGCTACAGCTCAAAGTAAGTAAAAGCTAACATTGGCCCAATCCCAAAGTGAGCCCTGAGGACTAAGGACACAAGACTCTCAGACTTAATTGATCTCAGGTGCTAAGTGAGTGAGTATGTGAGGCCACATGGGCTCAGTTAGGTATACATGGGAGTGGGAGTGATTGTTGTTTTAATTAGGCCTTTGTTCATCTGTAACAGTGCAGCCAAATCATGTGTATATACTGTGTATATACACATATATTATGTATATACTGTATATATAAGCTGCAGATCATCTTCTCCCTGTGAGAGGAGACAAAGGTGAAGAGTCACCAACACATGAGCTCCGAGTTCACAGAGTCCGTCCCATGAGACGAGTTTCTTAGTTTTCAGACATGCCTGTACAGATAGAGGAACATCTCTGATCATCATGACCTTTGTTAACCATGTTTCTCCTCTACACCGTATGTTTCTGTTGAGTGAATCAAAGTCCAACCTAGACCAGACTGTCCAAATAAAAAAGGTTTTACAGTCTGAGTCCAACTGGTCAATGATTAGTTGATAAGAAAATGATCAAATAATGTTGATGAATACTTTAAGTATGCAATGGTGCAAAGATAATCAACTGGGATAGTACTGGGAAATCATAAGAAGTCTGTAATAAAAATTCATATCCTACATGAAAAATAGTTAAATAAACAAAATATAAAATTTATGTTAACCGATTTGAACCAGCTTTTTAATCTGATTAATAAATGACAACAATGTCTCCTAAATGATTTAATTATAATTTAAACGGAGAACCAGCTGCTTCTCTGAAGAAGTTATTATTAGTACTTATTGTTTCCAACCACTAACCACTCAACTACATGTTGAGTCAGTCACAGCCAAGACAAACAACGAGAAAACCAGAAGACGTGGAAGGAATAAAGCAGCGACGCAGAAAGTGACAGACACAGAGGGAAGACACAGCCCAGAGAGAGAACATGTGATCCCTGCAAGGGTGTGTCACAAATCACGAGGTAGGCTACACCTGTGGGCGTGGAACCAAGACATGACCTATGGACCAGAGCCATGGAGAGAGAAGAGTTGCTGAGAAGAGAGAAGAGTCTCGCTGGGGGGGGGGGGGGTCACGTGGTTCATGTCAGCCTTTTTGTTCATTTGTGAAGAAATTACATTATGGTCAAAATATGGGAAACGTCTTATTTTAAAAAAAATTAAAAACCCCTCCCTCCCTCTCTCAGAATCAGCTATATAACAAACAATTTATGATGCATATATATATATATATATATATATATATATATATATATATATATATATATATATATATATATGATGCATATATATATATATATATGATGCTATATATATGCATCATATATATATATGATGCATATATATATATATATATATATATATATATATATATATATATATATATATATATATATATATATATGTATATATACATATATACATATATAGTATGTATATATGCACATGCATATGTTGGAAATTGTTTTTTCTCACAGGGATTTGTCTAAAATATATTTAACTCATTATTTGGCCACACAGGAAAATCCAACACTATAATTATAAAATATATATAGAAAATATGGAAAAGCATAATATGTCCACTTTAAACTGTTGTTGTTGTTGAACTGTCTCTTTACTGAGAGTACCGAGCAGATTATTATCTGTTAACTTCTTGTCTATCCACCAACCCTCACACACTAAATCTGTACAACAGGATTCAACACATTCACACATCACCTCGTGTGTCTTCAGTCACTTAAGATCCAAACCAGGAGACCAGAGGACAGAGGTCCAGTTTGTCTCTGACAATGTTGATGTTTGTTGTCACTAAATATCCCAATGACAACATGGAGTAACCAGCACATATCAGCGTTAGTCCACCAGGACCGGCGGTGATGTTATCAGTGTTGGGAGTTAGCAGCAGGCCTAATGACCCCGGGGGGGTCTGATGAAGACTGCTGTGTCTGCCCGGTTCAGCTCTGAGATTTTCTCCATTGCACAGCGCTGTGAAGGAATAATCTCCGAGATGACTTCATGTTCTGCCTCTGGTTAGAAGTGGTGAACGTCGGCTACAGCTCACAGCAACCCAGAACCTTAAGGACACTTTCTGATCAACCAAACCACAACCAAACCTAACCTTCAGGGAACGTTCAGGGAACCAAACATCGTTAGCTGGGATCCAGCAATCATGGCTCCAACGTTGGGAACAGGAATAGAGTCAAAGGTAGTTACAGTTACAGTACTGCTGAGTATAAAAACATCTACTGTATACTATATGTACATCTTTTGTTGTGTGTTAATTTGTGATTCATTATCCAGGACAGGAGAGGACACATGGGGAGAGGACACATGGGGAGAGGACAGTGGTCCCCACTCACATGAAGGTCCTCCAATAGTAGAAGAGGAAGCTTGTTATTTTTATTACGGTTCATTCCTCACTCAGTCATCCTATACTGTTGCCTTGGTAATATCTACAGCTAACAGCAGTAACAATAATACAGTAACATGTCCTATAACATGTCCTATAACATGTCCTATAACATGTCCTATAACATGTCCTATAACAAAAGAAACAAAATGGTAAATGAAGATCTGAAACTGTAGAGAGAGTTTCAAACATAACTGGAACCATCACATGACTGGAAGAGGACGCTGTATTACCTAACACTGTCCACGTTACACAACTATGTATTTTTTAATCTTTATTTATTTAAGGAAGGTTCACTGAGAGTCCTCTTCTTCTTTTACAGGAACACCCTGATCACATTCACTCTTTCACTTTCTGATTTTAGCCTGTCGTCTTGGGGATTGAACCAGCGACTTGGGACTGTTTTCTTCATTAACAGCCACTGTAGTCACTGTTTAACCTCCAGCAGCATCATGGTGGATGGAAGCAGAGGACTATGAAGCATGTTTGGATGCACACAATAAACTAGGTTACTGGCCAAGAGATTAGTAATGAGAATTTATAGAAAACTTGACAATAAGCAATAAAAACCTAAAACATACTGTACTGTGGCTGAAGAGGCTAACACACTTAGACTTCTCTTTATTGATCCTTAAGGGACGACTCCCGCAAGGTAATTAAAATTCCAGCAGCAGATTTTCAGCAGCTTAAAACACACTTGAATAGAAAATGAAGAGGTATAAAAATACAATACAAAAAAAAAACAGTATAAAGAAATAACAATAGATTTTTAGCTATAAAAAGACCTTTGGTATAAATGATAAATGACCAGATAAGAGCAGTTAGAGCCTCCAGGTATGTATGTAAGTAGATTATTAATTACTTAATGAAAGAGTGGCTACCACTCCTTTCCTTCCTTCCTGTTCTGTCCTCTTTACCCAACTTTAACTTAAGAGAAAAGGTGCAAAATGACAACACGCAGACAAGTTAAGAATCATTCTGCAGAACTTTTCTCCATTTGCTCGTTTTTAATATTTCCAACATTTGAAGAAAGGGACAAACACTATATTTTTCTATGAAAGTGCTGTGGAAGTCTGCTAAGTGTAAATTATTAATTTGGTTGTTTTATTACTTGAATGATGCCACCAGATTCGTCTCTGACAAGGTTTCCATGTTATGTTACTTTTCATATTTCATTTGTAGCTTTGAATCTATATTTCTCAAATGCCATTCCAATTTCTCCGTTTTCTATTATATTTTGTGCTTAAAAGTATTTCATGAATTATTTCCTGACTGAATATTAATATACACACACAGTACTACAACTGACATCCTCTACAGAGGACCTACAGTCTACATATGGTAATATATAAATATGGCTGATACCAAACATGTAAGAACAATACTGTCAGTGTTGTGTGGTGACAGTAGTGTAGTGTGTACAACAGAACATTATGATGTTTTACCAAGTCAGTAACGCAGCATTTCATTGTTATTTTAACAGAAACTTTGTAAAATGTGCCTAAGCTTGTGCACACACACACACACACACACACCATGCTTGTTATACACGCAGGGAAGCGCATCAGCACACACACTATGCATGTTACACACACAGGGAAGTGTAGCAGCTCACACACACATGGAAAATAAACAAATAATATTATGATATGATCTGCTTGCGCGCTTTCACTTCAAACACAACAGATCAGTTTGTTCTCCTAGAAACCTCTCCTTCCTGTTCATCATAACAACAATGCACCAAGGTCCAAAGGCGTCTGGCTGGCTTTTAAAGGGAATGAATGGGAGATGACACATTAACAGGTAATATGAAGATGTATGCATTTCATTTATTTTGGAACAAATAATAAATATCAATAACAGATTAAACTGATTCCACAACCAAATGTCTTCATGTATAATGATGTTTGTCTCTCTACAGATTCAGGGAGTCTCAGCAGCTGTATGATAGGAGGACGTTTTGTCTCAGGACTGTCTCCTTTTGGGGGGAGAGAGACTGTAACCTTGTAACAACATTAACTGAAGGACACACTGAATTGAAAGAGTTTCATTCATCAGTTTGATTAGTTTTGTACATTTTGAAGAGACATCATGAAAAACTAAGGAAATAGAAACTTAATTTAACATTACATGAAGCCCTAAATGGATCAGATATATATTTAAATGTCTCTTGATCTGAGTAATCTATGGAGGTTTGTTTCTTAGTAAAACTTCAGCAGCTTTGGACAATAAGTTTGTCTACAGCGCCGCCATGTGGCCAGGCTGAGTAACTTCTGTTATATGATGCTGTTAAAACCATCTGATGTGAGAGATATTTACCGGTTTATGTAGTCTCAGTTCTACATTTGCTGACTTGGTATTAATGTTTTGGTCCAACACTACTGAGTTGATGCTCCTGATATCAGATCCAAACCCTGGTTTTCTGTCCTCATGCAGCTGTGAGACACACACCAGGAGGCCCAGGAGTCAGATCCCATCCCTGGAACAAAGATCACACTCCTCTCATAGTGGCTGCTGTGGTGTTTCTAGTAGATGCAGCTGGAAGACGTCCAGCAGCATGTTTCTAGGTTACGTTCTGTTTGTGTCGTTGCTTTATTCGCTTACTGTTGTCTCATGTCTCCTCCAGCAGAACAAGTCCGATCCAGAAGTGCTCCAGATGTGAGGAGACATCTGGCAGCTTCACGTCTTACGTTCTGGGTCCAAACTGTTTGAAGGAAGAACTGAACATCAGTTCCACATCTCCACTGATCAATATATAGGCTACTTATATTAAGTACATTTACCTGAGACATACTTACTTTTACTGAAGTAAGAATGCAGGACTTGGACTTGTAGTGGAGTGTTTCCACAGTGGGGTATTGGTGCTTTTTAAGGCCCGGCACAACACGGACCAACCAGGACCAGGTCTGGTATATGAGCTGACACGGGGGGACTGGGAAATGAGACACAGGTGATCAGGATGAGGACAGTCTGAGGACGCCTGGTGGACAGCTGGACAATCTGATTCTTCTACTAAACTCTTTTTGACTCTGAAGCTTGTACGTTCTTTTCTTTTACACATTAAAAATGTAACTATTGTTTTCTATAACGTATAATGTGAATCATGTACTGTGTGAATGTGACTCTGTATAAATAGACAGGGGGGGGGTACAAGGTATTAACTCTGCAGGGTGCCCAAACTTTTGCAGACGCCATTTTTTTGTTTTCTGTTATTTTGAAAGTGTAAATGATGGAAATTAAATCTAATTTTATGTGACATATAAAAATGTCTAATCTATCATTTGATGCCTTTTGGAGATTTTTCCTTCTTTTCTTGGCTTCTTTATGCACATTAATATAAAATTTTTTACCTGGGGTGCCCAAACTTTCGAGCCCCAGTGTGTGGTTGTGTGTGTGTGTGTGTGTGTATATATATTTATTGTATCAAAAGAAAAAGATGAATGTATTTAAAGTCGTCTGTGAGTTATGAAGGAAAACAGTTGATTATAACTGCTTTGTCTCAGTTCTTGATGATTCAACAGCTGCAGATTTGTAACTTATATTCCCTGGATGGGAATCTTGTTCTCTCTGCTTTCTTCCCTTTATGAACCAATAGAAACCACCAGCCAGCAGAGCTGCTAACAGTCCCAGTCCACAGCAGAGACCGATCCATCCCAGACTCTCTGGTCGTGGAGGATTTGTTGTATTTGGTGGACTTGTTGTGTTCAGGGTCTCAGGTTCAGGCCGATCCCTCGCTGCTGTAAAGAGAACAAACATCAGTTTCATTGGAAAACATTCATTAAAAGAGAAGGAAGTGGGTGTCTGCAATATTTTTCTTCTTATCCAAAAAGCCGCTGAATTCATCAGTTTAGAAAGTTATTCATGTGAAGGAAAACATTTCACGAGTCGACCGTTCTCTGGGATTTGTTTCGATGCTACTAACATGTGACCAAAACCTCTAATTAGGGACCAGTCTATGAGCTATGTTACTGGTTACTGGCTGCACGGTGTTCGTCGATCGACTGGTCAGGACTGTTTTCACAAGATGGCGCCTGCCTGTATACGTGAACGCTAGTGTCTTTATAATCTATCTTTTTAATAAACTGTCTGTACACTTACAAAGTTCTCAATGGTTTACATGTAGGGACCCTCAGCATGCCACCGTGGAGGCGTGGTGCTATGTTGAGCCTTGTTCGTAATATAGAATAAGAGATTTCTTTTTACTTGCCCCGACGACTAGCGTTACAAGCTAATTAGCGGTTTGCGCTAAAACTGGTCACATTGGATTATCATGAAAACACATCAAAGAGAACGGTCGACTCATTACACGTGTCATTAACCTCTAGGTTCATTTTGCACCGGATATGTCCTTTAATGTGCAAAGGAGTCCAATGATAGTCGTTGTATGAGGTCATTATAATCACAGCTATGTGCCAATCAGATTGCTTCAACTTACCAGTGACATTGAGCCAACATCTACCAGAGCTCCTCCCATAATCTGTCAACACATGACACTTGTACAGTCCCGAGTCTTCAGTCCTGAGTCTGGACACATTAAGTCTGAGTCGTCCTTCTCTGAGGACGTCTTTGTCCCACTGGACTCGTCCTGCAAACTGTTCATCCTGAGACTCTGGGACCTCGACTCCTTCATGGAGATGAAACAGGACTAAGGGTCTGAGGACAGTTAACAGTTCACAGAAGATATGAAGAGAGGTGGAGGAGCTGTGAGGGTTGGTGGTGAAGGTCCACTCCAGTGTGATGTCCTGGTTCTCCTCTGCCTGATAGGAGGTCTGTGTCACATTCACTACAAATGTTCCTGTTGAGGAGACAGAGAGAGAAAGTGAGGAGCAGACACACTGACAACTTTAAACTCCATCTCCACATGTTTCTGTGGACACTTTAGTCCTTCTTTGTTTAGTGGTAGTGGATAATAAAGTGAAGCTGGAGACTAACCAGAGACACAGGAGGTCAGGATGATGAGCAGCAGGATGCTGCAGATCATCTTCTCCCTGTGAGAGGAGACAGAGGTGAAGAGACACCAACACATGAGCTCAGAGTTCACTTATTACAGGACAGAGAGAGGACATATACAGTCTGGTGATACTTCTTCCTCTGTGGTACTTATTACAGGACAGAGAGAGGACATATACAGTCTGGTGATACTTCTTCCTCTGTGGTACTTATTACAGGACAGAGAGAGGACATATACAGTCTGGTGATACTTCTTCCTCTGTGGTACTTATTACAGGACAGAGAGAGGACATATACAGTCTGGTGATACTTCTTCCTCTGTGGTACTTATTACAGGACAGAGAGAGGACATATACAGTCTGGTGATACTTCTTCCTCTGTGGTACTTATTACAGGACAGAGAGAGGACATATACAGTCTGGTGATACTTCTTCCTCTGTGGTACTTATTACAGGACAGAGAGAGGACATATACAGTCTGGTGATACTTCTTCCTCTGTGGTACTTATTACAGGACAGAGAGAGGACATATACAGTCTGGTGGTACTTCTTCCTCTGTGGTACTTATTACAGGACAGAGAGAGGACATATACAGTCTGGTGATACTTCTTCCTCTGTGGTACTTATTACAGGACAGAGAGAGGACATATACAGTCTGGTGATACTTCTTCCTCTGTGGTACTTATTACAGGACAGAGAGAGGACATATACAGTCTGGTGATACTTCTTCCTCTGTGGTACTTATTACAGGACAGAGAGAGGACATATACAGTCTGGTAATACTTCTTCCTCTGTGGTACTTACAGGACAGAGAGAGGACATATACAGTCTGGTGATACTTCTTCCTCTGTGGTACTTACAGGACAGAGAGAGGACATATACAGTCTGGTGATACTTCTTCCTCTGTGGTACTTATTACAGGACAGAGAGAGGACAGTCTGGTGATACTTCTTCCTCTGTGGTACTTATTACAGGACAGAGAGAGGACATATACAGTCTGGTAATACTTCTTCCTCTGTGGTACTTATTACAGGACAGAGAGAGGACATATACAGTCTGGTAATACTTCTTCCTCTGTGGTACTTATTACAGGACAGAGAGAGGACATATACAGTCTGGTGATACTTCTTCCTCTGTGGTACTTATTACACATGACTGACAATAAGCAGCTACAGTGATGTATTTCTGTCACAAGATGGAGCCAGTTAGGAAAGTTTTCAACTGAGGAAGAAAGAGGAAGTATGAGATATGATCTGAGATCCTGAGATGGAGGTTAAAGCAGGGGACGGAGACTAAAAGCTGAAGTTTAACCGTTTCTAACGGACTTCAACTGGTTCCTTGTTATCAATCCAAACTCAGAACTTGTGCTTTTTCTCCAATGATTGCTGTTTAATTAGGCCTTTGTTAATCTATAGCCTATTAAAATGATGTATAGGCTATATATCTGTGATGCATCTTTCAGTCGTCTTCTGAAAACTATTATGTAAAGGTCTAAATATATAACATATAGGATATAAAAGCAGCAGCAGCTATCTTGGCATCTTGCCCAGGCTGCTGTTGTGAGTCAACATCCTTTTATCCTTTGTTGTATGTTATTTATTACGGTGTCTTTGTTGTACCAGCTTGTTGCCTTGTGTTTTAGGTAGCTATAGCTGGAGGGGAGGCCTTTTCCTCCCTCCCAGGGAGACTCCTGTCCTGCCACTGGGTCCACCCCCCCAACTGCAGCTGATTCAGGAACAACTGAGGCCACTCGCTCTGTTTGGAGAAAACACACAAAGGAGTGGTGAAGGACATGCTTCTCCTCCTGGCCCCTGTAGTCCCGCATCGCCAGATCTATCACCGCAGTGCTAGTGATTTTTTTTAAGCCCACAGGTGTGTGTGTGTGTGTGTGTGTGTGTGTGGGGGGGGTTATCTGGAGCATGCACACACACAGCAACCCACTCTCAGAAGTAGTGAAGGGAGTGTGCTGCCTGCTTCTCCAGAGCCTCCAGCCCCGGGCGGTGGATCTGACTACAGAGATGTCTGTCTGGATTATTGAAGACTTTTCAGCCTCATGCATGCTTGTATATGTTGTTCACTCCTAAATAAAGATCAAACGGGGCCAAAGGGCTCGTCTGGATTCATTGTCTACTCTACTGTTCAAATAAAAGATGTTTCTGAGCCTCAGGGGAAAAGGGGGAATTTAAACGCAAATGCAAATGAATATGTTACAGAATATTAAAACTAAACTAAAGATGGAAACATTTCAGTTTTTGGTGGATTTGGTGTCAGGTCAGCAGCCCAGAATAAACATGTTATGTGAAATCTACACGCTAGGACTATTTAGTCTTTTGAAATGACAAAATTGAAGTTTCTGGTTCCAGCTTTATTGTGATTCTACACAATGAAATGCATTTGTAGCTACAGACAGACATTCTACAGACAAAGGATGAAGTATTTTAAATGAGAACACAGTGGCTATGCAGGGGGGTCAGTTAGAGAGGAACATAATTAATTATACACACGTATTGTTATCAGAGATGTTAAAAAAAGAAGCAGGTAGTTTCTGTCATTTACTGTAAGTTCTTCTTTTGTTTCTCCTTTTTGGAAACAAGTAATTAGAAGTATTGGAAAGTCCTAAGGTCAGTTCATATTTAGATTACGACATAGCAATAAAATGATTTTCATAAATAAATAGTCTATACGGATTACAATGGATAAAATGTTCCCTCTGTAATTTTTGTGAGCGTGTGCACATGCCATGCAGTTTAGACTGTCTCAAGACAACACGAACATTTCAACAATATTCCTATTTCATTTTTCTCTAGGAGTTGAGGATTTGAATAAACTGGCTTGCCCAGCTTGTTATTTGCCAGTGTATGTTTGTTAGTTTCTGTATGAGAGAAAGTTTCGGGAAGTGGTTGTTCGCTCCACTACATCTGCTGTAGAAAACCAAAACTATGGCTGAAAAACACGGAACAGAAAGGGGAAACATCTGCCACAGCATGCCCACAGCAGAGCGTCCATTATTAAATTATATTAATATCATGACCTGAAGCAGAAAAGACTGGGAGGAGTGCTGCTCGTCTCTGATTTACAGAGAGAGTGGGCGCTAAGCAACACAGGTCTGCTTCAGAGACTGGACTTCAAACTAAATCACTTTCTGTTGATGGCCTCAGTGCATTAGACTGATTGGGCTATGGTTCCTCACTTAGAGATGGTTGCTAGGTGATAGCAACCTCAGAAAATTAACTGGTTACAGTTCTACAAAAAAATAATATAAGAACTGCGAGTGCCTTGAAAAATACTGGCGCTTTTTATTCTGTTAACGCATGTTGACATCATGAAAACGACTGTTAATGTCTTATAGCTGCATATTAAAAGGTTTTAGTGTTGCCTCACATTGAGCTCACTTCCTCTTCCTCTGTCAGCTATCAGGCTGAACATGAGACGTTCTGAAGACAATGAGGATCATACAACAAGGCAGACCTGCTGGTTCTTCAGCTTTTAATGTGGATCAGGTTTGACTTAGTGTCTGAACTCGTCTCTGCAACAGACTGTAAAAGGTTCATTTTCTTATGCAAACACAGCAGCCGGTGTGTGCAGCTTGTGTTTGTTTAAATGTCAGGTGTGGGAGAGATAAGGGAGGAACTAAACTGCAGCAGGGTTTGTTCAGGGCTCAGCATGTAGTCCTGCTGGAGTCCTTTTAGCAGTTGTAGGTGCTGGAACAGAATCAAGACTAATGATGTGTCTTCACTCATTTAAGAACCAAACCGGGAGACCAGAGGACAGAGGTCCAGTTTGTGTCTGTCTTCTCTGCAACAGACAGCCAGTAAAGAGTTAATGAACACACCCTAACACCCCCCACACCATGCAGCAGCTGTGTGGGGGGACACAGACTCTGTGGCCAGGAGCGAAGCCATCATGTTCTTAAATTCCCATTGAGACACAACAAAGCTCTGAGTCATCAAAACTGAAGACAGCTCCCGCTTAGTGCATGATGGGAAACTCTCTCCACTAATCTAATGAAGTTAATGGAAACTTTTCTTTATGTTTTGATGTAGAGAGCAGTAGAATACCTCTAATCTTAACCCTCCTACACAAAGTCAAACCAGATCCTGTTAGCATGGGAAGAAGCCACTTGATCCTAAATAAACCCCTTCAGACTGTAAGTACACAGCATGTCAGCACCCTGGGGAGCACTAACAACATATATTACCTTTGTTATTGGCTAACACTGTCTGAGTACGTTTGTGTAACAGGTTTACCACACAGAAGAGTCATACCAACTTCTCTAATATAAATAGAGATGTATTTACAATATGAACTATGTGTAACATTATGAAGTGAACATTAGGAAAGTATAGAAACAACGTCCATCAGTCAGCAGAGGACAGGAGGTGTTGGATCAGAGATCTGATGACTCTTCAAGCCCTGAGAAACTTCACACCTCAGAGATATCACGGGTAGATTTAGTTAAAGCATGACTGAAGCAGATTTTAGATGATAAGGGAGATAGGCCCGCATACATACCTCATAATCCTTGAAGTAAGACCTGCCAGGATGGATGTTCCAGGACAGGACTATCTCGTCCCATCTCACCAGCGTCTGTAAACTGTTGAATTATAAGTTGAATCACTCTGTGAATGTGAGTCTTTACAAAGAAAAAGTACATTTAAAAATTAAAACTTATAACAGTCAGCAAAGACCATTTAAATGAACTGTTTTAGTTAGAAATATGTCCAAAGGTTCCTCAAGTTAAACCTCCATCCATCCATCCATCTTCATCCGCTTATCCGGAGTCGGGTCGCGGGGGCAGCAGCTCCAGTAGGGGACCCCAAACTTCCCTTTCCCAAGCCACATCAACCAGCTCCGACTGGGGGATCCCGAGGCGTTCCCAGGCCAGGTTGGAGATATAATCTCTCCACCTAGTCCTGGGTCTTCCCTGAGGCCTCCTCCCAGCTGGACGTGCCTGGAACACCTCCCTAGGGAGGCGCCCAGGAGGCATCCTTACCAGATGCCCGAACCACCTCAACTGGCTCCTTTCGACGCGAAGGAGCAGCGGCTCTACTCCGAGCTCCTCTCGGATGACTGAGCTTCTCACCCTATCTCTAAGGGAGACGCCAGCCACCCTCCTGAGGAAACCCATTTCGGCCGCTTGTACCCTGGATCTCGTTCTTTCGGTCATGACCCAGCCTTCATGACCATAGGTGAGGGTAGGAACGAAAATTGCCCGGTAGATCGAGAGCTTTGCCTTCTGGCTCAGCTCCCTTTTCGTCACAACGGTGCGATAAACAGAATGTAATACCGCACCGGCTGCTCCGATTCTCCGACCAATCTCACGCTCCATGGTCCCCTCACTCGCGAACAAGACCCCAAGGTACTTAAACTCCTTCACTTGGGGTAAGGACTCACTCCCTACCTGAAGAAAGCACTCCATCGGTTTCCTGCTGAGAACCATGGCCTCAGATTTAGAGGTGCTGATCCTCATCCCAGCCGCTTCACACTCGGCGGTGAACCGATCCAGTGAGTGCTGAAGGTCACAGACCGATGACGCCATCAGGACCACATCATCTGCAAAAAGCAGCGATGAGATCCCGAGCCCACCGAACTGCAACCCTTCCCCGCCCCGACTACGCCTCAATATCCTGTCCATAAATATTACAAACAGGATTGGTGACAAAGCGCAGCCCTGGCGGAGGCCGACCCTCACCTGGAACGAGTCCGACTTACTGCCGAGAACCCGGACACAGCTCTCGCTTTGGTCATACAGAGATTGGATGGCCCTGAGAAGGGACCCCCTCACCCCATACTCCCGCAGCACCTCCCACAATTTCTCCCGGGGGACCCGGTCATACGCCTTCTCCAGATCCACAAACCACATGCAGACTGGTTGGGCATACTCCCAGGCCCCCTCCAAGATCCTTGCGAGAGTGAAGATCTGATCCGTTGTTCCACGGCCAGGACGGAATCCGCATTGTTCCTCTTCAATCCGAGGTTCGACTATCGGCCGAACCCTCCTTTCCAGCACCTTGGAGTAGACTTTACCAGGGAGGCTGAGAAGTGTGATACCCCTGTAATTGGCACACACCCTCTGGTCCCCCTTTTTAAAGAGCGGAACCACCACCCCGGTTTGCCACTCCTTAGGCACCGTCCCAGACTTCCACGCAACGTTGAAGAGGCGTGTCAACCAAGACATCCCCTCCACACCCAGAGCTTTCAGCATTTCTGGACGGATCTCATCAATCCCTGGGGCTTTGCCGCTGTGGAGTTGTTTTACTACCTCAGCGACTTCCACCAGGGAAATTGACGACAATCCCCCATCATCCTCCAGCTCTGCCTCTACCACAGAGGGCGTGCCAGCTGGATTTAGGAGTTCCTCAAAGTGCTCCTTCCACCGCTCTATTACCTCCCCAGTTAAGGTCAACAACGTCCCATCCTTACTGTAAACAACTTGGATGATTCCTCGCTTCCCCCTCCTGAGGTGGCGAACGGTTTTCCAGAAGCACCTTGGTGCCGACCGAAAGTCCTTCTCCATGCCTTCTCCGAACTTCTCCCACACCCGCTGCTTTGCCTCTGTCACGGCAGAGGCTGCAGCCCTTCGGGCCCGTCGGTACCTTGCAACTGCCTCCGGAGTCCTCCGGGATAACATATCTCGGAAGGACTCCTTCTTCAGTCGGACGGCTTCCCTGACCACCGGTGTCCACCAGGGTGTTCGTGGGTTACCGCCCCTTGAGGCACCTAAGACCCTAAGACCACAGCTCGCCGCCGCAGCTTCAGCAATGGAAACTTTGAACATTGTCCACTCAGGTTCAATGCCCCCAGCCTCCACAGGGATGCACGAAAAGCTCCGCCGGAGGTGTGAGTTGAAAGTCCGTCGGACAGGGGCCTCCTCCAGACGTTCCCAATTTACCCGCACTACTCGTTTGGGCTTACCAGGTCTGTCCAGAGTCCTCCCCCATCCCCTGACCCAGCTCACCACCAGATGGTGATCAGTTGACAGCTCTGCCCCTCTCTTCACCCGAGTGTCCAAAACATACGGCCTCAGATCAGATGAGACGATTATAAAATCGATCATTGACCTTTGGCCTAGGGTGCTCTGGTACCACGTACACTTATGAGCATCCCTATGTTCGAACATGGTGTTTGTTATGGACAATCCAAGACTAGCACAGAAGTCCAACAATAAACAACCACTCTGGTTCAGATCAGGGAGGCCGTTCCTCCCAATCACGCCTCTCCAAGTATCTCCATCATTGCCCACGTGTGCGTTGAAGTCCCCCAGCAGAACTATGGAGTCCCCTACTGGAGCCCCATACAGGACTCCATTCAAGGTCTCCAAGAAAGCCGAATACTCCGAACTCCTGTTTGGTGCATATGCACAAACAACAGTCGGAGTTTTCCCCCCCATCACCCGCAGGCGTAGGGAGGCGACCCTCTCGTCCACCGGGGTAAACTCCAACGCAGCGGCACTCAGCCGGGGGCTTGTGAGTATCCCCACACCCGCCCGGCGCCTCACACCCTGGGCAACTCCAGAGACAGAGTCCAACCCCTATCCAGGAGTACGGTTCCAGAACCGAGACTGTGAGTAGAAGTAAGCCCCACCAGATCTAACTGGTAGCGCTCCACCTCCCGCACAAGTTCCGGCTCCTTCCCCCACAGAGAGGTGACGTTCCACGTCCCCAGAGCCAGCCTCTGCCGCCCGGGTCTGGTTCGTCGAGGTCCCTGACCTTCGCCGCCACCCATGTGGCTGCGCACCCGACCCCAGCGGTTCCTCCCACAGGTGGTGGGCCCATGGGATGGAGATAGGGGGGCCACGTAGCTGCTTTGGGCTGTGCCCGACCGGGCTCCGTGGCAAACCCGGCCACCAGGCGCTCGCTGACGAGCCCTCCGTCCGGGCCTGGCTCCAGACGGGGGCCCCGGGCCTCCTCCGGGCAGGGTCACTCCCTCTCTTCCTCGATTTTGCATAAGGTTTTTGAACCATTCTTTGTCTGGCCCCTCACCTGAGACCACTTTGCCAGTTAAACCTCTTCAGTTGTTAAAGTGAAGGACTGAGCTCCAGTGAAGAGCTCCTCTGCTGCTCTTCATCACCAACCCCAGAGTTAACTACTCACCTAAAAAAACAGCAGGCCGGGAAACATCAAGCTCTCTATTTCTATTTTTAAAGGGGACACAAATAATAAAGCCGTAGTGTACAGCTGTAGAGGATGTGACGTCACTTCCCAATCTCCTTTATACCCCCGCCAACAACAAACCACTCATAAGGAAAATATATATATACAAAAGTCAGTCCGTAAACAATCCGTGGTCCCAACACAGGCCTCTGATAACACAGCTTATTATTTTCTACAGGTGAAAGAAAAGACAAATACACACAATGCATGTCCCCAAAAAGCTGCACGTGAAGACAGTATGGGGGACCATTACAATGAAGCAGGTGGTGGGGGATTCATATCAGCCTCCATATGGTTGGTAGCTCAGTAGATTCCAGCTTTATGACAGAGCAGTAAAGTAAACGTAACGTCAAGTGCAATCATGGATTAATGTTGTTATAAATCAGGTTCGTTAAAATAGTTAATATAGTTAATTAAAATAATATTTAGCCTCCTATTAGTGGTCCACGTCCACCAGAGGGACTCTACTGGTGGAGATAAACCGTCTTTATAGGGTTCATCTTCTAGTGAGAATAATGTATACTTTATACTTTTTATGGGAATGGGAAGTTTGGGTAAGACATATTGCTTGTGTGTATTTGTGTGTGTGTTTGTGTGTGTGTGTGTGTGTGTGTGTGTGTGTGTGTGTGTGTGTGTGTGTGTGTGTGTGTGTGTGTGTGTATGTGTAAGTATGTCTAATCATTTTAACCCTCCTGTTGTCCTCAGGTCAGATTTGACCCATTTTCTAAATGTTTCTGTATCAGAAATTTGGGTTTCTTTCAACCAGATTGTTCAAAAAAATAATGTGGATGGTTTTTGTACAAGCTCTTCACATCTTTAAGTAAAATGAATGATCACTTCACTACTTTCATTGCATTTGGGTGTTTAATTCGATTTCATAGCATTTGGAAAAATAATAATAAAAGGTTCATCCTTTAAAAAGTGATTAAAAAACTTGGGAAAAAGCTTAAAAACGTTGAGAAAAAAGGACAAAAATGTCAAAACAAAGCGCAAAACTTTAAAGTGACAAAAAAAACTGGAAAAAAAAATGTGAAAGAAGCCAAGGCCTACTAATAAAAAAGTGTCAAAGTTGAAAGCGTTAAAAAACGAGAATAAATTTAAATGTAAAACTTCGATCCAGAAAAACAAAATGTGGACAAGTAGACAACACGAGGGTTAATATCGCCATTAAATATTAAAATATTGACTGACTAGATCAGTCTATATCAGAACTAGACTAGATCTATGTCTCATATCAGAACATCAAATGGGTCTGAAGTCTATAAACGACCAAGTAATGTAATCGGTAAATGTCCGACCACGGAGACACTGCCGGACACAGCAGGTCCGTTTGTAAAACCAGTTCTTGTCTTAGTGTCCTTTGTAAAACCAGTTCTTCTCTTAGTGTCCTGCAGCCATGGACCGGCTCTGATCAGCAGCAGAGAACCGGACTGATGGAGCCGAGACACGCAGCTTTACGCTTCATACATGGAGCACATATTCACTAAGAAGATCCCACTTACCTCAAACTCATCCAGTCCCCTTCTGAAAACGCCTCAGCAGCATCTCATCTTGCTGGTAGAACTTTGTATTAGCAGCCTACGGGAAGTGAAGAAGAAACTTCTAAAAAGCTGTTTTAATGAAGTCCCAGTCCCGTCTCATGCCGAGGTGTCCAACTACACATAGTTTGCTCCTTTCTGAATGTTATCTGATATTAACGCATCCGCATTAGATGAAACCTGCATCAGCCACGTCATTCTTCCAACCAACGGCAGGATTTCCTGAGGAAGGGGCATGATCGGGAGAGGCTCCCAGTTGCAGCCTTAGAAGGATTTTTTTTGCAGTTTGGTGAAGGGTCCAGCAGGTGGAGGAGTCTCATCTTCCATAACTTCCTGGAAACAAACACAACAAAGTTCCTCTTTATCTGCAAAATAACTGGTGACCAGCAGAGGAAAAGGAGCATCAAGATATGTCACAACAACAAGAAATAGGCTACGTCTGGAAAAACAATAAAACACTGGGGAAATGTCAAAAAACAACAAAAACATCAAAATAATTAGTCAAAAAGCATCTGAAATGTCAAAATAACAGTATGTCCCACATGAACCACTTAATGTGATGTGATTCTCAAGTTTTCTATAAATTCTCATTACTAATCTCTTGACCAGTAACCTAGTTTATTGTGTGCATCCAAACATGCTTCATAGTGCTCTGCTTCCATCCACCATGATGCTGCTGGAGGTTAAACAGTGACTACAGTGGCTGTTAATGATGAAGAAAACAGTCCCAAGTCGCTGGTTCAATCCCCAAGACGACAGGATAAAATCAGAAAGTGAAAGAGTGAATGTGATCAGTGTGTTCCTGTAAAAGAAGAAGAGGACTCTCAGTGAACCTTCCTTGGTTAAATAAAGATTAAAAAATACATAGTTGTGTAACGTGGACAGTGTTAGGTAATACAGCGTCCTCTTCCAGTCATGTGATGGTTCCAGTTATGTTTGAAACTCTCTCTACAGTTTCAGATCTTCATTTACCATTTTGTTGCTTCTGTTATAGGACATGTTGTAGGACATGTTATAGGACATGTTATAGGACATGTTATAGGACATGTTATAGGACATGTTATAGGACATGTTACTGTATTATTGTTACTGCTGTTAGCTGTAGACATCGCCCTGTACTGCTGACTAAGTAGTAGAGTAGTAGTAGAGGAAACATCTGGGATATTTGTTTAGTTATTTTTATTTACAGGTCATCCTGACTCAGTCACCCCGTACTGTTAGGGTGACTGACCCTTAAAACACAAACTGCCACTACACTAGTTACAGTAAATATGCAGAATAGTTTCTGTACATCCTGACTCATGTTGCTGCATTAATATCATCACATTAACGGGTTCATGTGGGACATACTGTTATTTTGACATTTCAGATGCTTTTTGACTATTATTTTGATGTTTTTATTGTTTTTTGACATTTTCCCCAGTGTTTTATTGTTTTTCCAGACGTAGCCTATTTCTTGTTGTTGTGACATATCTTGATGCTCCTTTTCCTCTGCTGGTCACCAGTTATTTTACAGATAAAGAGGAACCTTTGTTGTGTTTGTTTCCAGGAAGTTAAAGAAGATGAGACTCCTCCACCTGCTGGACCCTTCACCAAACCGCAGATCTTCATCATCACTCTGTTCATCATGTCTTTTTAACCCTATCAGTCGCTTTTTCTATGTCTCTGGCTTTTTTTCTCACGTTAAGTCGCTATTCTGTGCCATCCCCGAGGTTCTACTTTTCAAAATAAAAGCTCACATCTGGAATAAAATAAACTCGCGTCGACTTTCATGCTATGAATAAAACACTTAAAAAATATAAGTCTGTCTATAAAATAAATGCATCCCGCCTGGTGCCGTCCCTTGGCTTATACTTTTCAGAATAAAAGCTCGCATCTGGAATAAAATACTATATTCAGATAGTTAATGAGATGATGAGATGAGTTAAAGATGAGACTCCTCCACAACATGAACAACATGAGGAACAACATGAAGTCATCTCAGAGATTATTCCTTCACACCAAACTGCAGCTCTTCATCATCACTCTGTTCATCATGTCTTTTGAACCCTATCAGTCGCTTTTTCTATGTCTCTGTGGCTTTCCCTCACGTTTTAGTCGCTATTCTTCTCATTATTGATGCCTACACTTCCCATAACTGGGGGGACTCTAGTCCTGCCTTCAGCAGCCAGGGGTCCGATTCCAGCTCCTCCCTCGGTGTGTATGGCAGTATCATGTTAACCTGTTGATGGTGATGCGTTGCAGCTACTGGGACAAGAGTGTATGGCTGGAGCGTCTCATGCCGTCTGACCTGGTGCCATCCCCGAGCTTATACTTTCCAAAATAAAAGCTCAATCTCTCTTACTTTTCAAAGTAAAAACTCACGTCAACTATCATGCTAATGAATAAAATACTTGAAATATTTGGTGTTTTTTTTTTAATATTAAAAAATATATATCTGTCTCTAAAATAAATGCAGATTACAGGCAAACTAAAAAAAATCCCTCTATGGCTGCAACTGGGAGCCTCTCCCGTCTCATGCCCTCTCGTCATGCTGATAAGTACGTTGTATATAAGTACATTGTATTTGCAGCAATGTCCCAGTGAAGTGTGAAAACATAGAATATAAAATTAAAGAGTCTTGGAAAGAGTGTAACATGTTTATTTTTGTAGGCTATTATAGTTCTTGTGTGTGCAGATCCTTCTCCTTCCTCTGCCATATAGTCGCAGAATGACGTCGATGCAGGTTTTAATGCGGGAACAACCCTAACATTCAGAAATGAGAAAACTATATGTAGGCCTATGGCAAAATTGTTACTTTAACAGTTTTTAACGTTTTTCAATTGATTGCAACAAACGTCGGCACGAATTTTCCCGTGACTCCATCTGGAAAATTATTCGCAATTTCGTATTTTGTCGGTATTATTTTACCTTTGGACACCTCGGCATGAGACGGGACTGGGACTTCATTAAAACAGCTTTTTAGAAGTTTCTGCTCCTCTCACTTCCCGTAGGCTGCTAATACAAAGTTCTACCAGCAAGATGAGATGCTGCTGAGGCGTTTTCAGAAGGGGACTGGATGAGTTTGAGGTAAGTGGGATCTTCTTAGTGAATATGTGCTCCATGTATGAAGCGTAAAGCTGCGTGTCTCGGCTCCATCAGTCCGGGTCTCTGCTGCTGATCAGAGCCGGTCCATGGCTGCAGGACACTAAGACAAGAACTGGTTTTACAAAGGACACTAAGACAAGAACTGGTTTTACAAAGGACACTAAGACAAGAACTGGTTTTACAAACGGACCTGCTGTGTCCGGCAGTGTCTCCGTGGTCGGACATTTACCGATTACATTACTTGGTCGTTTATAGACTTCAGACCCATTTGATGTTCTGATATGAGACATAGATCTAGTCTAGTTCTGATATAGACTGATCTAGTCAGTCAATATTTTAATATTTAATGGCGATATTAACCCTCGTGTTGTCTACTTGTCCACATTTTGTTTTTCTGGATCGAAGTTTTACATTTAAATTTATTCTCGTTTTTTAACGCTTTCAACTTTGCTACACTTTTTTATTAGTAGGCCTTGGCTTCTTTCACAATTTTTTTTCCAGTTTTTTTGTCACTTTAAAGTTTTGCGCTTTGTTTTGACATTTTTGTCCTTTTTTCTCAACGTTTTTAAGCTTTCTCCCAAGTTTTTTTAATCACTTTTTAAAGGATATAACTTTCTTTTATTATTATTTTTCCAAATGCTATGAAATCGAATTAAACACCCAAATGCAATGAAAGTAGTGAAGTGATCATTCATTTTACTTAAAGATGTGAAGAGCTTGTACAAAAACCATCCACATTATTTTTTTGAACAATCTGGTTGAAAGAAACCCAAATTTCTGATACAGAAACATTTAGAAAATGGGTCAAATCTGACCTGAGGACAACAGTAGGGTTAAAATGATTAGACATACTTACACACACACACACACACACACACACACACACACACACACACACACACACACACAAGCAATATGTCTTACCCAAACTTCCCATTCCCATAAAAAGTATAAAGTATACATTATTCTCACTAGAAGTTGAACCCTATAAAGACGGTTTATCTCCACCAGTAGAGTCCCTCTGGTGGACGTGGACCACTAACAGTAGGCTAAATATTATTTTAATTAACTATATTAACTATTTTAACGAACCTGATTTATAACAACATTAATCCATGATTGCACTTGACGTTACGTTTACTTTACTGCTCTGTCATAAAGCTGGAATCTACTGAGCTACCAACCATATGGAGGCTGATATGAATCCCCCACCACCTGCTTCATTGTAATGGTCCCCCATACTGTCTTCACGTGCAGCTTTTTTATGTGATGGGGGACATGCATTGTGTGTATTTGTCTTTTATTTCATCTAAAATAATAAGCTGTGTTATCAGAGGCCTGTGTTGGGACCACGGATTGTTTACGGACTGACTTTTGTAAATATATATTTTCCTTATGAGTGGTTTGTTGTTGGCGGGGGTATAAAGGAGATTGGGAAGTGACGTCACATCCTCTACAGCTGTACACTACGGCTTTATTATTTGTGTCTCCTTTAAAAATAGAACTAGAGCGCTTGATGTTTCCCGGCCTGCTGTTGTTTTAGTTGAGTAGTTAACTCTGGGTTGGTGATGAAGAGCAGCAGAGGAGCTCTTCACTGGAGCTCAGTCCTTCACTTTAACAACTGAAGAGGTTTAACTTGAGGAACCTTTGGACACATTTCTAACTAAATACAATGCATTTAAATGGTCTTTGCTGACTGTTATAGGTTTTAATTTTTAAATCTACTTTTTCTTTGTAAAGACTCTCATTCACAGAGTGATTCAACTGATAATTCAACCGTTTACAGACGCTGGTGAGATGGGACGAGATAGTCCTGTCCTGGAACATCCATCCTGGCAGGTCTTACTTCAAGGATTATGAGGTATGTATGCGGGCCTATCTCCCTTATCATCTATGTAACCGGTCTAAAATCTGCTTCAGTCATGCTTTAACTAAATCTACCCATGATATCTCTGAGGTGTGAAGTTTCTCAGGGCTTGAAGAGTCATCAGATCTCTGATCCAACACCTCCTGTCCTCTGCTGACTGATGGACGTTGTTTCTATACTTTCCTAATGTTCACTTCATAATGTTACACATAGTTCATATTGTAAATACATCTCTATTTACAGTGGGTACGGAAAGTATTCAGACCCCTTTAAATTTTTCACTCTTTGTTTCATTGCAGGCATTTTCCAAAAATCAAAAAAGTTCATTTTATTTCTCAGTAATGTACACTCAGCACCCCATCTTGGACAGAAAAAAACAGAAATGTAGAAATTTTTGCAAATTTATTAAAAAACAAAAACTGAAATATCACATGGTCATAAGTATTCAGACCCTTTGTTCAGTATTTAGTAGAAGCACCCTTTTGATCTAATACAGCCATGAGTCGTTTTGGGAAAGATGCAACAAGTTTTTCACATCTGGATTTGGGTATCCTCTGCCATTCCTCCTTGCAGATCCTCTCCAGTTCTGTCAGGTTGGATGGTAAACGTTGGTGGACAGTCATTTTCAGGTCTCTCCAGAGATGCTCAATTGGGTTTAAGTCAGGGCTCTGGCTGGGCCATTCAAGAACAGCCACGGAGTTGTTGTGAAGCCACTCCTTCGTTATTTTAGCGGTGTGCTTAGGGTCATTGTCTTGTTGGAAGGTAAACCTTCGGCCCAGTCTGAGGTCTCACTCTGCCATAAAGCCCCGACTGGTGGATTGCTGCAGTGATGGTTGACTTACTACAACTTTCTCCCATCTCCCGACTGCATCTCTGGAGCTTAGCCACAGTGACCATTGGGTTCTTCTTTGCCTCTCTCACCAAGGCTCTTCTCCCCCGATAGCTCAGTTTGGCCGGACGGCCAGCTCTAGGAAGGGTTCTGGTCGTCCCAAACGTCTTCCATTTGAGGATTATGGAGGCCACTGTGCTCTTAGGAACCTTAAGTGCAGCAGAAATTTTTTTGTAACCTTGACCAGATCTGTGCCTTGCCACAATTCTGTCTCTGAGCTCCTCAGGCAGTTCCTTTGACCTCATGATTGTCATTTGCTCTGACATGCACTGTGAGCTGTAAGGTCTTATATAGACAGGTGTGTGGCTTTCCTAATCAAGTCCAATCAGTATAATCAAACACAGCTGGACTCCAATGAAGGTGTAGAACCATCTCAAGGATGATCAGAAGAAATAGACAGCACCTGAGTTACATATGAGGGTCACGGCAAAGGGTCTGAATACTTATGACCATGTGATATTTCAGTTTTTGTTTTTTAATAAATTTGCAAAAATTTCTACATTTCTGTTTTTTTCTGTCCAAGATGGGGTGCTGAGTGTACATTACTGAGAAATAAAATGAACTTTTTTGATTTTTGGAAAATGGCTGCAATGAAACAAAGAGTGAAAAATTTAAAGGGGTCTGAATACTTTCCGTACCCACTGTATATGTCCTCTCTCTGTCCTGTAATAAGTACCACAGAGGAAGAAGTACCACCAGACTGTATATGTCCTCTCTCTGTCCTGTAATAAGTACCACAGAGGAAGAAGTATCACCAGACTGTATATGTCCTCTCTCTGTCCTGTAATAAGTACCACAGAGGAAGAAGTATCACCAGACTGTATATGTCCTCTCTCTGTCCTGTAATAAGTACCACAGAGGAAGAAGTATCACCAGACTGTATATGTCCTCTCTCTGTCCTGTAATAAGTACCACAGAGGAAGAAGTATCACCAGACTGTATATGTCCTCTCTCTGTCCTGTAATAAGTACCACAGAGGAAGAAGTATCACCAGACTGTATATGTCCTCTCTCTGTCCTGTAATAAGTGAACTCTGAGCTCATGTGTTGGTGACTCTTCACCTCTGTCTCCTCTCACAGGGAGAAGATGATCTGCAGCATCCTGCTGCTCATCATCCTGACCTCCTGTGTCTCTGGTTAGTCTCCAGCTTCACTTTATTATCCACTACCACTAAACAAAGAAGGACTAAAGTGTCCACAGAAACATGTGGAGATGGAGGTTAAAGTTGTCAGTGTGTCTGCTCCTCACTTTCCCTCTCTGTCTCCTCAACAGGAACATTTGTAGTGAATGTGACACAGACCTCCTATCAGGCAGAGGAGAACCAGGACATCACACTGGAGTGGACCTTCAGCCCCCAAACCAAACATCCTCTCAACTCTTTTATGATCTACTGTGAACTGGTAACTGCCGTCAGACCTTTATGTCTTTTTAATCTGTATGGAGGAGTCCAGGTCCCAGCATCTCAGAATGAACAGTTTGCAGGACGAGTCCAGTGGGACAAAGACGTCCTCAGAGAAGGACGACTCAGACTACATGTGTCCAGACTCAGGACTGAAGACTCTGGACAGTACAAGTGTCACATGACCACAGTTCAGAGGAGGAGCTCTGGTGATATCTTCCTTGAATGTCTCCTCAATGTCACTGGTAAGTTGATTCAGAACAGTTCATCAGCTTTTTAGATAAATAAGAACCAGAGAAGAAACATCTTTATGAGAAATGTTTTCCTTCACATGAATGAAACAGATGTTTGTTCTCTTTACAGCAGCGAGGGATCGGCCTGAACCTGAGACCCCGAACAAAACAAGTCCTCCACGACCAGAGAGTCTGGGATGGATCGTCCTCTGCTGTGGACTGGGACTGTTAGCAGCTCTGCTGGCTGGTGGTTTCTGTTGGTTTATAAAGAGAAGAATAGAGAGAGAACAAGATTACCATCTGGCGAATAGAAGTTCAAGGTCAGCAGATATTGAATCATCAACATCTGAGACAAATGAGTTAGAATCAACTGTTTATACCACAGACACAAAGAAAATACTTTTTCTCATTGGCAGCTAATATAACAGCAGGTAACCATAGCGATGTTGATGTTTCTCACACATGAAAATCAGCAAAAAGAACAAAAAACAAACACAAACACGAGGAGACAAGCCAGGACCAAAAAGGGGGACACAACCCAAAACAAAACCCCAAACCACAACAGCCAGGACACAGAGCTGGTTTCAAATAAAGTGTTCACTCCATTTAGAACATTTTCCACCTAAAAAATCTGCCTAAATCTTTTTATAAAAAACAACATTTTTACCTCAAAGAAAATGGAAGTTGCTGCGCTGTGTTGGGCTTAGATCCCGCCCTTCTAGATTCTTTCAGGAAGAAGGGTTCAAGTCCGTAGGTTGGATAAAAGAAGGTTTATTACAATAGAATATATTCCAGAGACACGGTTACGGAGAATATGCATCCATAGCTCTCCCTAAGTTTGTCTGACCCTTACAATCGGTCGGACTCTACTTCCTTCTCTTTTAGTGAATGTTTTTCTTCACATGAGTGAAACAGATGTTTGTTCTCTTTACAGCAGCAGCGAGGGATCGGTCTGAACCTGAGACACCGAACACAACAAGTCCACCAAACACAACAAGTCCACCGAAACAACAAGTCCTCAACCAGAGAGTCGGGGAAGGATCGGACTCTACTGGGGACTGGGACTGTTAGCAGCTCTGCTGGGTTCCTGTGCTCTCTTAATCTTCAGTTGTTTTAACAAATCTACAGATAATATAAGAAATCACCAACATCTTTCACCCGTACAGATGTTGAGTTTATCAGAGAAATGAGCTGACTAATGCTAACTAATGCTAACTAATGCTAACTACAGCATGTATACATCTTGATGTTCATTAACATTAATGGCCGCCGTCAGACTCTACAACAGCTGCATAACCTGATCATGTTGTAGTTTCTCTTCCTGTTTTTCATTTACTCCACACACTCTGTATATCTTTATTATTTGTTTTTATATTTTTCCATTACAAGTTTTTAATATTATTTATGGTCACAGGCAAATATAATTTATATTATGGTTACTTACTTTTGCCATATTATTTTAATAACATAAACCACACTTTAAAAAACCTTTATTTGACGCCACTTTACATTCAGCCATACCTTCTGTTGTTTACCTGTTTGTTTGTGTGTTTACTTGTTTGTTTGTTTGTTTTGCTTTTATTGTATAAAATGCTGCTGTAATAAGGGAATTTCCCCACTGTGGGATGAATAAAGTATTATCTAACGTGCTCTGCTCCTATCAAAAGATTTAAGTAATTACAGCAGAAATAGGTAATAGCAGTGTAAATGATGTTTTAATCTGATTCAGAAAAGTCCAAAAATGTTAGAGAAAATAATCTCTTCTATTTGTGTATTAACTTGCATCAATATATTATGTCATATGTTACTTGCAATGTTGCCTCTTGTCTTACTACCACAGATGTAAATTAGCATTAATAACTAACTCTGAATAATTTCACTAAGGAAAGTGTTTTGTAGTTTTTAGGAATCAAGGAAATAAACTTGGTGACCTTTCTCACAGTAAAACAAATGAAAATGACCACAGTTTGTTTTTAGTTCAGGTAGAGTTTCAGTTCTACGTCCATTGAGACAAAATGCAAACAGACTTTTTTTTACCTTCTTCTTCTTCTTGTTCTTCTTCCTGCATTTGAGTTCCAGAGACATTTAGAGCCCCATCACTTCCATTGCTGTGTGTTATTATGCTGAGCTGATAGCATGCAGGTTAACTGTGGAGACTTGATGATGATCTCCTTCAACAAGACCACCTGACTCCCAGTAAGAAGCTCCCTCTGCTGGTTCCTCTTTACCTCCAGAGCTTTAAAACACATCCAGGGACACAATGACAGGAAATAACACACAGCTTTTAATTACAGGATCATATTAAAAATCATATTTAAGGTTGTATATACATCTGGTCAGAAGGTCAGAACTCACAGCTCCAGTTTTACAGTTTTCATCATGTTAGATAATAAAGAAGATAGAAGACTCTTAATTCCCCTCTACTCTATGTATCATCCAGACTGGAGTAAGAAGACATTTATCTATACTGTAGATTTATTTGTTGTTATTTACGGTGGCCTACAGGGACAAACACACTGCAACTTAATGAAACACGCAAATACACAAAACACAAGCTAATTAAGAAAACATCTTGACTTTTGTTGCATTTCTTTTCGTGGGGGGTATCAGTGCATGCTATAAGACAAGGGTAAAACACACAGCAGCTACAGCTCAAAGTAAGTAAAAGCTAACATTGCCCAATCCCAAAGTGAGCCCTGAGGACTAAGGATGCAAGACTCTCAGACTTAATTGATCTCAGGTGCTAAGTGAGTGAGTATGTGAGGCCACAACGATCCGGTGCAACCAAGGCAGGACAGAACTGTGTCAAGTAACCAAGAAAATGCAACACAGATGTCTTCTTGCTTTAATGTTTTATATTTTAAGGTGCATACCAGTGAATAATGTTTCGATGTAAGATGCGTATCGTTACTGACCTGGGCCTTTTTAAATCAAGACTTAAAACGCATCTCTTTAAAGTGGCGTTCGGTACCTAGTAATGTGATGGCTCATTTATATTTATATTTATATTGATTTTGCTTTTTCTCATTCATTATTGTATTTTTGTTAGTGGTATGTTGTTGTTTTTAAATTCTGTGGTTTTTATCTGTTGTGAAGCACTTTGGTTCACCTATCGGTTGATGTAAGGTGCTATATAAATAAAATACATTTACATTTATACTATATTATATTATTGTACCAAGGTGCTTCTGGAAAACCGTTCGCCACCTCAGGAGGGGGAAGCGAGGAATCATCCAAGCTGTCTACAGCAAGGATGGGACGTTGTTGACCTCAACTGGGGAGGAAATAGAGCGGTGGAAGGAGCACTTTGAGGAACTCCTAAATCCAGCTGACACGCCCTCTGTGGTAGAGGCAGGGCTGGAGGATGATGGGGGATTGTCGTCAATTTCCCTGGTGGAAGTCGCTGAGGTAGTAAAACAACTCCACAGCGGCAAAGCCCCAGGGATTGATGAGATCCGTCCAGAAATGCTGAAAGCTCTGGGTGTGGAGGGGATGTCTTGGTTGACACGCCTCTTCAACATTGCGTGGAAGTCTGGGACGGTGCCTAGGGAGTGGCAGACCGGGGTGGTGGTTCCCCTCTTTAAAAAGGGGGACCAGAGGGTGTGTGCCAATTACAGGGGTATCACACTTCTCAGCCTCCCTGGTAAAGTCTACTCCAAGGTGCTGGAAAGGAGGGTTCGGCCGATAGTCGAACCTCGGATTGAAGAGGAACAATGCGGATTCCGTCCTGGCCGTGGAACAACGGATCAGATCTTCACTCTCGCAAGGATCTTGGAGGGGGCCTGGGAGTATGCCCAACCAGTCTGCATGTGTTTTGTGGATCTGGAGAAGGCGTATGACCGGGTCCCCCGGGAGAAATTGTGGGAGGTGCTGCGGGAGTATGGGGTGAGGGGGTCCCTTCTCAGGGCCATCCAATCTCTGTATGACCAAAGCGAGAGCTGTGTCCGGGTTCTCGGCAGTAAGTCGGACTCGTTCCAGGTGAGGGTTGGCCTCCGCCAGGGCTGCGCTTTGTCACCAATCCTGTTTGTAATATTTATGGACAGGATATCGAGGCGTAGTCGGGGCGGGGAGGGGTTGCAGTTCGGTGGGCTCGGGATCTCGTCGCTGCTTTTTGCAGATGATGTGGTCCTGATGGCGTCATCGGTCTGTGACCTTCAGCACTCACTGGATCGGTTCGCCGCCGAGTGTGAAGCGGCTGGGATGAGGATCAGCACCTCTAAATCTGAGGCCATGGTTCTCAGCAGGAAACCGATGGAATGCTTTCTTCAGGTGGGGAGTGAGTCCTTACCCCAAGTGAAGGAGTTTAAGTACCTTGGGGTCTTGTTCGCGAGTGAGGGGACTATGGAGCGTGAGATTGGTCGGAGAATCGGAGCAGCCGGTGCGGTATTACATTCTGTGTATCGCACCGTTGTGACGAAAGAGAGCTGAGCCAGAAGGCAAAGCTCTCGATCTACCGGGCAATTTTCGTTCCTACCCTCACCTATGGTCATGAAGGCTGGGTCATGACCGAAAGAACGAGATCCAGGGTACAAGCGGCCGAAATGGGTTTCCTCAGGAGGGTGGCTGGCGTCTCCCTTAGAGATAGGGTGAGAAGCTCAGTCATCCGAGAGGAGCTCGGAGTAGAGCCGCTGCTCCTTCGCGTCGAAAGGAGCCAGTTGAGGTGGTTCGGGCATCTGGTAAGGATGCCTCCTGGGCGCCTCCCTAGGGAGGTGTTCCAGGCACGTCCAGCTGGGAGGAGGCCTCGGGGAAGACCCAGGACTAGGTGGAGAGATTATATCTCCAACCTGGCCTGGGAACGCCTCGGGATCCCCCAGTCGGAGCTGGTTGATGTGGCTCGGGAAAGGGAAGTTTGGGGTCCCTTACTGGAGCTGCTGCCCCCGCGACCCGACTCCGGATAAGCGGATGAAGATGGATGGATGGATGGACATTTACATTTACATTTACATCTTCATCAGGACAGCTGTGTTGCACTGGCAATTTTCTTTGATACTTTAAAATGTTAAAGCTCTGTGTGTTAAAGCGAACGCTGTATATAAAGTCTGGTAGAAGCTTTAAATGAAAAAGGGTTTAAACATTGCACATATTAGATGTAGCCTGTGTGGAATAGAGGCGAGTAGTTCAATATTCAGATCTGTCTAACAAGTTACAGACTAAAGTGATGGAGGAAACACTGGTCACTCAGTCACTTACTGAGGAATATAAAGGAAAGATGGGTTTCAATCCACTTTTCAGTGTGTTTGTGTTTATTTTGCTGATGTGTGTGTTGTAACCTGACAGACAACGGGGAACTAGTATGTTCTGGGGCTGTGTGGTATGTGATTATAGTCTACCAGGTTGATCTCAGAGTTGTTGATTAAACTGTTTCCACTGATCCACCTGCACAACTGTAACTTTTCTTTTGACGACTGAACAAACAGAAACAACAACCCAGCAGAGCTGCTGCTGTCAGTCCCAGTCCACAGTAGAGACCCATCCTTTCTTCTATGATCCTTAGATATAATGTGGCTGATTGACAGGAAGGAAACCTGCTTTAGTGAAAATTACTAAAAAAAGTACAAACAGAAAAACTCCAGTTCATCAGATTGCTTGATTTAGGCAACCCTTTTATAATGAATCAACTTACCAGAGACATTGAGCCAACATCTACCAGAGCTCCTCCCATAACCTGTGAAAACATAAGACTTGTACAGTCCACCTGAAGACATGAAAGGATTAAAGTTGACTTCATTGACTCTTCAAATGACAACGATTGTCATCATGAATCTATATTGTGTATTTTGGTTAAAAAAAACAATCATCGATAACTTTTTGATAATTGCAGTTTCTTTTGAAGCCTCTCTACATTTTTGGTGTGTTGGGTTTAGGGAATGCAGCATATTGTTTTTTTAGCTGCAGAAATTCAATATAAAAATGAATGAGCCATCTCAGAGCAGCTTTATATAATCTACGGTTTATGAACAAAAAGGAAACAGAGACAGAATTGTCCTGGTACTCGTCTTCCTGTCCCTCTTACTTTCTTTGTGTTCATCTTTACTGTGTTGTTCCTCTTTGACTGTATGTAAATTTATGCTTTATTATTGTTATTATCACTAGGTGTAATAGTAGGCATCATCTGCATTTTTTAAAGAAGCTTGCAGGTTGGTGATATTAATGTGAGACCTGAGCCTGCTTTGCCTTGCAAAGATCCTCAATTCTTGGCTCAATGTTTGATAAACATAGCCTCAAATCATCCTCGATTTGTGCACGATTACGGTATTTAGTTTTGAGGGCAGTCATTTTTGAGAATCCTGCCTCACACAAATATGTTGACGCGAAAGGAAGGAAAATCTTCCAGGCGACGTCACAGAGTTCAGCGTATTCCTGCATCAATGATGCCCAGAATGACGAAAGAGGGCAGGAGCTAAAGAGTTCCTTCAGTCGACTGTCACTCTTCAGCTCAATAAGCTGTTCCTGCATATCAATTGATAGCTCGTTTGCTGTGCACACAAACGGATCTCGAACCCACGCAAAAGATCGATAATCCTCTTTAAAGTACGTCGCAAATTGTTTTCTCATTGCTGACAGGTGCTCAGAAGCTGACTGAAATAGGGAGGAGAAATCATGTGACGCGCCTGCATCGGTGATAAAGTCTGCAAGGCTGGGGAACATGTCGACGTTCCCTCGACTGATGCAGAGGTCTAGTTTTTGTGTGAAGGCGTGCACTTTGTCCGCAAGGAGCAAAATGTGAGTTTCGCGGCCTTGCAAAGACAGGTTGAGGCCATTCAAGCGGTCAAATATATCGACCAAATAGGACAGAGATGCAAGCCACTGATATGTCTTTTCCACCAAGGCTAACCAGGTGCTGGTTCTGGTTCTGGTGCTATAGCCAGTTCGGTGCTGGTTCTACTCGCCAATTATCTAAGAACCAGCTCGATTTTCCACAGCCTGAGAGCCAGAGCAGGGCTACGTTACAACGTCACTGCAAGTACCTCCGTTGTCATAGCAACGCGTCATGACAATCAACAATAATGGAGGACTACATCCCGAAACTTTTGCTCATGGCTTTACAAATTCACCCTGAAATTCAAAGACAGGTCTTGACAGCTATTTGTGACCGCCATGGACCGAGGACACGTTCAAGAAGAAAGATAATTATCTCGCATGATTTAACTTTTATTATTATCTTTTGCTAGCTTGCGAAGGCAACATCAGTAGCGTCAAGCAAAACACCGTTAGGGTGAACAGACGTCCCGGTTTGACCGGGGCGGTCCCAATTTTCCCGACAAAAAGCCTACCGGGACCCGCTCCCAGCACCTGACGTAACCGGTTCTGATCTCTAGACCAGCGCTGAGTTGGTGCTGAGTTGGAACCCGTTTTCTTGGCCCAGAGCCAGGTTTATTTGTGTGGAAAAGCAAAGAACCGGTTCAATATTTGGCACTGACTCCGAACCAGCACCAGAACTCCCTTGGTGGAAAAGACATAGTGTCATCAGTGCCGTGCGGTGATGTCAGTAAAAGGCTAGGCACTGAGTTATGAAAGCCAGATTACCGAATTTATTGTTTAGGCTAAAACTCAATCAAAACAGTAGGCTAAACGTTACGCACAAGCGCGCACACACGCACGGCCGATAGCAAGACATTTCCAATCAATCTATCAATCAAAATCAATCTAAATGTATTTATATAACACTTCACAGCAACCAGCATGGTCCAAAGTGCTTAACACAATGAGTAAAATTACATCGTCCAATAGAAAGAATGAACATAGAAAACAGTCAAATCAAAAGAAACAAAAGAATGAAGTCGTCACACCGCTGCTACGTATTAAAAGCCAGACTGAACAGATATGTTTTGAGTTTGTACCTAAAAAGAGCGACATCTGTAACAGTGCGAATATCGGGAGGGGGGGTAACTTGTTCCTGAGTCTCGGGGCAGCAACCGCAAAAGCCTGATCACCACACCGTTTATACCTGGACCAGGACCTCTAAAACTCGCTGATTTGAAGACCGCAATGACTGTTCCCGCAAAGTTAAGATTTCAGACAAATACTCTGGGTGACATATTCTCTCTCTCTCTCTCTCTCTCTCTCTCTCTCACACACACACACACACACACACACGTTCATGTCCAGCATCAGAATGCAAGTTATGAAGCCATCTTTGTTCTAATTATTGCACAGCGGCCAATTATGTTTGTCAGTCCCAGTCAGCAACAATGAAAACACACACTGCTCTGAATATGAAGGCAAATGGCTTGCACTAAGCCCAGAATAGTTTCTGACTCACCTATCGGTAGATTATCTGTACATAAAATCCATCCGACGCTCTTTCCTCGTGAAGACGGCGATCATTGCGTTGTAAAACTCGTCTTTACGGGCCTTTAGTTTGCATAGTCCCTGACTCTCTGACCGAATGGCGAGGGCTGAAACACGTGCTGGCCCGGTCCGGTTCCGACTGGATGTTTGGATCCGTTTCAAATGTGTGCCAAGCTGTAGTTGCTGGTATTATATGAGCTGACGGTTTTTCATGCTTGGTTAAAGCTGCGGGCAGGTTGTTCAGATCCCAGGACCCCGTAGAGGTCCCGCCGCTGACTGTTCAGATCCCAGGACCCCGTAGAGGTCCCGCCGCTGACTGTTCAGATCCCAGGACCCCGTAGAGGTCCCGCCGCTGACTGTTCAGATCCCAGGACCCCGTAGAGGTCCCGCCGCTGACTGTTCAGATCCCAGGACCCCGTAGAGGTCCCGCCGCTGACTGTTCAGATCCCAGGACCCCGTAGAGGTCCCGCCGCTGACTGTTAGCACAGCCACGTAGCCACGTCTTTTCTTCCACACCAGTCAGTTTGAAACGATCGGACGAGTTTTTGTCCCTTTTGCTGCGGTAGTCCGTCTAAGGCTGGCGTAGACCTCCATCTAAGGCTGGCGTAGACCTCCATCTTGCTATTAGTTCTTTTTTGAATTAAAATCGAGTTTAGAGGAGTTTCTCCCCGTTGTGATATCGGCGGACACCGCTGCTGTCATTTTGACTTTGAATTTCGCGGGGATTGCGTTTACAACGTATCTGGTGTAATGACGTCAGCTACGCAAAGGGCCAGTAATATCTCGATTTTAATTGGTCCATGTTTGTTATGTAACGGAGATGATTACTGGCATAACACATTTACGTGCGGCGGCCATGCGCATACGTGATTCATTTGCAGCCTGGACGCGGAGGGGTGTGTGTCTTCTCTCTGCTCTGACTGCAGGCTGTGCCTGCTGCGCGAGGCTACTGCTGACTGAGTGCTTTTGGACGGGAGAGGGGCTCACGGCAGCTCTCGTGGTTGAGCAAAGTAGGCCTAACTGCAGAGTGATTCGTGCTTTCGAGTCTACAAACACTACAAAAGTCTCCAAAAACACCAGTAAAAGTCGCTAGATTTTTTCCCCTCCCATCCTGTAGTCTACTCGCGCCCCCCCCGGGAGAGAGTCCGCGCCCCACCGGTTGAGAACCACTGCTCTAGATAAACCGCCGGACAATAAAATCTGATGAACTCCTTTTGGTTAAAACCAAAGTCATGAAAAATAACAACGTAGACCTTTATTTTTTTTTTCATCATTTTAATAAAGAAATCAAATGATTAAAATAGCCTATTAAAACTGTAATAAAAATATTGTAAATGGAAACAAAGCCTTACCCATTATATATTATATATACATAACTAAAACATCCACATACATTTCATCATCAATTGAAGAATATGTCAAAAAACATTCAGCACAAAAATTGTGTTTTCAATAATTGTATCTAGGAATTGATTTACTACATGAAAACCTAATAAACAGAATGTCAGACTTGGTCTCAGAAGTCTTTTCCAGACTCTGTTATGCTAATAGCTACATAAAGATGATATAAATCTCTACTACATATATAAATAAACCCCTAAGTCAGCTAGCATAGCAGCTACCAGCTAGCATTCATGTTAAATACATTCAATTAACAATAAGTCCATGTTTGTGAAACATGTGACTGGGCTTTAGAGACCCACAGATCAGAGTTAATACAAGTTAATACTTCTGTAAGAAGGATAGCTTTCTGTGTAAAGAATAACAGAAATAATACAGTTACAGTTTCAATTACACAACATAATAAAAAGTTGTAGTTTGAAAATGGCCGTCTGCGTTTGCAGTCCAGTCAGTACAAGTTACTCACAAAACTATTGAGACACATGCCAGTAAAGTGATCCCAACTGGTCCAGGCTAACACCCCCATGCTAACACACACTGACTGTTAATGTTACGGGGGTGGGGCTGTCTACAACCACTGTAACAGACTGATGACAGAAACAACAATAAACCGTGTTCAGCGACTGTAGCCGACCAACGGTGAGTCATTTTAAGCCCAGAAAGTGTGTCTGTCAGTCGGGTACAGAGCTCCGTGTGAGCGAGGGCTACATAGCCAGCAGCTAACGTTAGCTACTCCGCTGTGCTGTGGAGTAATGCCGGACTAATTTGAATTTGTCTCCTAACTTTCTCAAGATGTTGATTAAACTGTTTCCACTGATTCACCTGCACAACTGTAACTTTAATCTTGATAGAAATCTTGTTCTCTCGGCAGACGACTGAACCAAAGACAACAGAAACAACAACCCAGCAGAACTGCTGCTGCTGTCAGTCCCAGTCCACAGTAGAGACCGATCCATCCCCGACTCTCTGGTCGTGGAGGACTTGTTGTGTTTGATCGACTTATTGTGTTCGGTGTCTCAGGTTCAGGCCGATCCCTCGCTGCTGTAAAGAGAACAAACATCTGTTTCATTCATGTGAAGAAAAACATTCACTAAAAGAAGGAAGTGGGTGTCTGCAATATTTTTCTTCTTATCCAAAAAGCCGCTGAATTCAGCAGTTTAGAAAGTTCTGAATCAACTTACCAGTAACATTGAGCCAACATCTACCAGAGCTCCACCCGTAATCTGTGAACACTTTACACACATATATTCCCAAGTCTTCAGTCCTGAGTCTGGACACATGAAGTCTGAGTCGTCCTTCTCTGAGGACGTCTTTATCCCACTGGACTCGTCCTGCAAACTGTTCATCTTGAAACTCTGGGACCTCGACTCCTTCACGGAGACGAAACAGGACTGAGACTTTGAGGATAGTTACCAGTTCACAGAAGATATGAAGAGAGGTGGAGGAGCTGTGAGGGTTGGTGGTGAAGGTCCACTCCAGTGTGATGTCCTGGTTCTCCTCTGCCTGATAGGAGGTCTGTGTCACATTCACTACAAATGTTCCTGTTGAGGAGACAGAGAGGGAAAGTGAGGAGCAGACACACTGACAACTTTAAACTCCATCTCCACATGTTTCTGTGGACACTTTAGTCCTTCTTTGTTTAGTGGTAGTGGATAATAAAGTGAAGCTGGAGACTAACCAGAGACACAGGAGGTCAGGATGATGAGCAGCAGGATGCTGCAGATCATCTTCTCCCTGTGAGAGGAGACAGAGGTGAAGAGACACCAACACATGAGCTCAGAGTTCACTTATTACAGGACAGAGAGAGGACATATACAGTCTGGTGATACTTCTTCCTCTGTGGTACTTATTACAGGACAGAGAGAGGACATATACAGTCTGGTGATACTTCTTCCTCTGTGGTACTTATTACAGGACAGAGAGAGGACATATACAGTCTGGTGATACTTCTTCCTCTGTGGTACTTATTACAGGACAGAGAAAGGACATATACAGTCTGGTGATACTTCTTCCTCTGTGGTACTTATTACAGGACAGAGAGAGGACATATACAGTCTGGTGATACTTCTTCCTCTGTGGTACTTATTACAGGACAGAGAGAGGACATATACAGTCTGGTGGTACTTCTTCCTCTGTGGTACTTATTACAGGACAGAGAGAGGACATATACAGTCTGGTGATACTTCTTCCTCTGTGGTACTTATTACAGGACAGAGAGAGGACTTATACAGTCTGGTGATACTTCTTCCTCTGTGGTACTTATTACAGGACAGAGAGAGGACATATACAGTCTGGTGATACTTCTTCCTCTGTGGTACTTATTACAGGACAGAGAGAGGACATATACAGTCTGGTGATACTTCTTCCTCTGTGGTACTTATTACAGGACAGAGAAAGGACATATACAGTCTGGTGATACTTCTTCCTCTGTGGTACTTATTACAGGACAGAGAGAGGACATATACAGTCTGGTGATACTTCTTCCTCTGTGGTACTTATTACAGGACAGAGAGAGGACATATACAGTCTGGTGGTACTTCTTCCTCTGTGGTACTTATTACAGGACAGAGAGAGGACATATACAGTCTGGTGATACTTCTTCCTCTGTGGTACTTATTACAGGACAGAGAGAGGACTTATACAGTCTGGTGATACTTCTTCCTCTGTGGTACTTATTACAGGACAGAGAGAGGACATATACAGTCTGGTGATACTTCTTCCTCTGTGGTACTTATTACAGGACAGAGAGAGGACATATACAGTCTGGTGGTACTTCTTCCTCTGTGGTAGTTATTACACATGACTGACAATAAGCAGCTACAGTGATGAATTTCTGTCACAAGATGGAGCCAGTTAGTAGAATTTTCAACTGAGGAAGAACGAGGAAGTAGGAGTCAGTTTACTATTATGACCAAAGATGAACGGTGAGATAGAGCTGAGGGCGGAGACTAAAAGCTGTATTGAAACTGTTTAAATGTTTTCAACAGCTGCCTTGTTTTCATTTCAAACTGACTTTGTGCCCGTTCTCCAATGATTGTTATTTTAAATATCATTGTAATTGTTAATCTGTAACAGTGCAGCCAGATCATGTATAGGCTATACATCTGTGAGTATCATAATGTTAATATGAATATAACCTATATAATAAAGTTTGATCTCAAACAGTAACAGTAAGTATATACATCCACAAAAGGCCCCTTTTTATAGAGAAAGGGCAGGTGCTCAAGACCCTTTGTGTGTGCAAGTGCCTGACTATAGGTATAAATATATAATATACAGGCCTATATTTTTCAACAATTTTCTGAAGCAGTTTGTGCTGAAATTACTTCATGCAAAGGTGAACAGATTACAATAAAAACATAAAACATAATGGGATATTTAGCAGTAAGGCTCTCAGACATTCTGTATTTCTATTTCTTCTCCTGTAGAACTTTTCTAAATCTATCTGAGTCAACACACATGGTCTAAAACAGTCTAAACTGGCTACAACAGATTAATTAATAAGAGACTTACACATGAAGGAGTCCTGAGGCAGGAGGGGGGGCAGTCACAACCGAGACAAACTACTAGAAAACCTGAAGACGTGACAAGAATAAAGCAGAGAATGACAGACACAGAGAGAAAACACAGAGAGAGAACATGTGATCCCTGCAAGGGTTTGCCACAAATCACGAGGTAGGCTACACCTGTGGGCGTAGAAACAAGACATGACGTATGGACCAGAGCCATGGAGAGAGAAGAGTTGCTGAGAAGAGAGAAGAGTCTCGCTGGGGGGGGGGGGTCACGTGGTTCATGTCAGCCTTTTTGTGCATTTGTGAAGAAATGACATTATGGTCAAAATATGGGAAACGTCTTATTTGTTTTTGTTAATTAAAAAAACCCTCCCTCCCTCGCTCAGAATCAGCTGTCCCTCCCACAACTCTCTCTCTCTCTCTCTCTCTCTCTCTCTCTCTACTTTTACTGAAGTAAGAATGCAGGACTTGGACTTGGAGTGTTTCCACAGTGGGGTATTGGTGCTTTTTAAGGCCCGGCACAACACGGACCAACCAGGACCAGGACCAGGTCTGGTTTATGTGCAGACAGGGGACTGGGAAATGAGACACAGGTGATCAGGATGAGGACAGTCTGAGGACGCCTGGTGGACAGGTGGACAATCGTTTTCTTCTGCTAAACTCTTTTTGACTCTGAAGCTTGTACGTTCTTTTCTTTTACACATTAAAAATGTAAATATTATTTTCTATAACGTATAATGTGAATCATGTACTGTGTGAATGTTAATCTGTATAAATAGACAGCTGGGACCTGCAGACAGACAGCTCTCCCAGAATGCATTGCTATTTACAGCATTATCCCATAAGCACCTTTAATAAATAAAATGATTAGATATTGAAAGAAAGTGGAAATATTCTATAGCCATGTCTACAGGTTCCTATCATGACTGATATGGTTTTGAATACAATATACTTTTAACTCAGTTCCAATAATAAAGAACTAGTTAACACTACAATAGCTGCCTCGCCTCTGCAGAAATACAAATACATTTTAATTTGAATGCTTATGAATCAGAATAAGGAAAAGGTTTTGTCTTTAACTCAGTGAACGGTACAAACATCAACATCAAACATATTCAACTTTAATATAAAAGAACATATGAAACAATATAAAAAACATTAAACAATATAAAAACATATTAAACATAATAAAAACATTAAACATAAGAAACATCAACATCGCTATGATTACCTGCTGTTATATTAGCTGCCAATGAGAAAAAGTATTTTCTTTGTGTCTGTGGTATAAACAGTTGATTCTAACTGCTTTGTCTCAGTTGTTAATGATTAAACATCTGCTGAGTGCTGACCTGTAACTTATATTCCCCGGATCGGAATTTTGTTCTCTCTGCATTCTTCCCTTTATGAACCAATAGAAACAACCAGCCAGCAGAGCTGCTAACAGTCCCAGTCCACAGCAGAGACCGATCCATCCCCGACTCTCTGGTCGTGGACTTGTTGTCTTCGGTGTCTCAGGTTCAGGCTGATCCCTCGCTGCTGTAAAGAGAACAAACATCTGTTTCACTCATGTGAAGAAAACCATTTCTCTAAAAGAGAAGGCAGTGTAAGGATTGAGGATTTCCACAGTACTATATTCTCAGGTTCTTATTTATCTAAAAAGCTGCTGAATTGGGGATTTGTTGCCCCGACAACAACCCCTCTTAGCTGTTTTACAGCATAATCACAACATATCAGAGCCTGAAGTGAGCTGTTGCTCCTATACAACAGTCATCAAGTATGGCATTATGGAAGTGAGTTAGGGTGACCAGACGTCCCAGGTTTCCGGGGACAGTCCCCGATTTTGGTGACCTGTCCCTGGCTGGATCTGTCCCCAGATCTGTCCCCGGTTTTCACTGTGACTGACAGACCCGAAATTGGAATGAAAGAAAGAAAACTCTGACCAAACGGAGCCGATCGAGCAGCGCTGCTCAGAGCTCAGAGATGTTTTAGAAAGCCGTGTTTTAGCATGCTAAAATCACTGATTATTTACATGGAGTCTGGTGGAGATATGCTGCTCTATACACGCTAAAATCACTGATTATTTACATGGACTCTGGTGGAGACATGCTGCTCTATACACGCTAAAATCACTGATTATTTACATGGAGTCTGGTGGAGATATGCTGCTCTATACACGCTAAAATCACTGATTATTTACATGGAGTCTGGTGGAGACATGCTACTCTATACACGCTAAAATCACTGATTATTTACATGGAGTCTGGTGGAGATATGCTGCTCTATACACGCTAAAATCATTGATTATTTACATGGAGTCTGGTGGAGATATGCTGCTCTATACACGCTAAAATCATTGATTATTTACATGGAGTCTGGTGGAGATATGCTGCTCTATACACGCTAAAATCACTGATTATTTACATGGAGTCTGGTGGAGATATGCTGCTCTATACACGCTAAAATCACTGATTATTTACATGGAGTCTGGTGGAGATATGCTGCTCTATACACGCTAAAATCACTGATTATTTACATGGAGTCTGGTGGAGATTTGCTGCTCTATACACGCTAAAATCACTGATTATTTACATGGAGTCTGGTGGACTTTTATGTTTTAAAAAATGATCTTAATCTTTAACAGAAAGGTCAGCCTCCTTAGAAATCCTTTCCATAATGTTATCAGACACTTAGAATATTAATCTGAGTCTGTCAGCAGCAAAACGAGCACTTTATGAACGTAAATACAAGCTGGACAATTCTCCCATTAACTTCCATTGTAGCTTGTTTCTCTGCTGCCGACTGCAGCGATCTCGTTTCATACTGCATCAATGTCAAAGGAAAATCTTTCCTCAATAGTTTATATTGTATCTGATACTCAGCTCTAGGTCTAGTGTCCCCGTTTTAAGTTTTACAAAAATTTTAAACATGACGTGTTTTGGAGGTATTTACGCTTCTGAGCTAAAAATGTCCCCGGATGTTGTCTGAGACATCTGGTCCCCTTAAAGTAAGTGACATTTTAAATGGATTTGTATTCATTAAAAAAAAAAATCACTGTTCTAAAATCTAAGCTCTCCTGGGCTGCCTCCCACGTACTGAGGCAGGTAACGTTAGCCTCACTAGCAGCCAGCACAGACTTTATTTCGCTTAACGCTAAAGAAAGGCAAATAACACTAACTAACTAAATAACTAACTAACTACCTCACTAACTAACTGCTCAAGGCAGCGGTAGTGCAGCAACTACCGTGTCCTGGGCGGTAAAATAACTGCAACGTAAGCACTGATAATATTCTAATTATAGCGTTTGATTTTCAGCTCTGTGTCCTGGCAGTGATTCCCTCCGAGGAAGCAGTCAACGTTTTTCTCAGATCTCGCATGTGGTTATTATACCACGGCTATGAACCAATCAGATTGCTTGATTTGGGCTACCCCTTTTTATAATGAATCAACTTACCAGTGACATTGAGCAAACATCTACGAGAGTTAGTCCCATAACTTGTGAGCACATCACACAGGTACGGTCCAGAGTCTTCAGTCCTGAGTCTGGACACATGAAGTCTGAGTCGTCCTTCTCTGAGGACGTCTTTGTCCCACTGGACTCGTCCTGCAAACTGTTCATCCTGAGACTCTGGGACCTCGACTCCTTCATGTAAATGAAACAGGACTGAGGGTCTGAGGACAGTTAACAGTTCACAGAAGATACTAAGAGAGGTGGAGGAGCTGCGAGGGTTGGTGGTGAAGGTCCACTCCAGTGTGATGTTCTGGTTCTCCTCTGCCTGATAGGAGGTCTGTGTCACATTCACTACAAATGTTCCTGTTGAGGAGACAGAGAGGGAAAGTGAGGAGCAGACACACTGACAACTTTAAACTCCATCTCCACATGTTTCTGTGGACACTTTAGTCCTTCTTTGTTTAGTGGTAGTGGATAATAAAGTGAAGCTGGAGACTAACCAGAGACACAGGAGGTCAGGATGATGAGCAGCAGGATGCTGCAGATCATCTTCTCCCTGTGAGAGGAGACAGAGGTGAAGAGTCACCAACACATGAGCTCAGAGTTCAGTTGATGTATTTCTGTCACAAGATGGCGCCAGTTAGGTAGTATAGTTTTCAACTGAGGAAGAATGAGAAAAGTATTATTATTACTATTATGACCTGATATGACCTGTGAGATAAAGCTGAGGGTGGAGACTAAACGCTGCAGTTTAACTGTTTCTAATGGTCTTCAACAGCTTCCTTGTTATTGTTCAAAACTGGGACGTTGTGCCCATTCTCCAATGATTGTTATTTTAATTAGACCTTTGTTAATCATTAACAGGATTTTGAATTTCTTGTGAATTCTGGTCAATCTTATGCCCCTATTTTAGCTTTTTCTGTGCAGCCAGTATATATATATATATATTATTATAGTAATTGATACAGGCTATATATTAAAAAAATGCATACACAAAAAGTGACTGTAGCAGCCTATAGGTCTAAATATATAATATATAGGCCTCCCCCCACAATTTTTGAATTTCTGGTCAATTTTTATGCCCCTATTCAACACTTTTCTGAAGCAGTTTGTGCTGAAAATACTTCATGCAAAGGTGGACTGATTACAATACAAATATAAAACATAATGGGATATTTAGCAGTAATGCTCTCAGACATTCCTTATTTCTTTTTAAGTATTTCTTCTCCTGTAGAACCTTTCTAACTTATCTGAGTCATGCAGCCATGTGCATATGACAATTATTCATCTCAGTGACACATTCATTCATTAATACCCCCTGGACTAACAGCTCAGAAAATGCAGAGTAAAGTATTTTGTAGAAATCTGACCACAAAAAATGCGAGGGAATTTGAAACAATTTCCAACAATGCTTGCTGGTTTAAATAATGAGGTCCGCCATGGTCTTAAGGATAATAAACTCTTTTATAAATGCTTTAAAAACACATTACAAAGACTGACTGTGAGAAGATTAAAAACGAGCAGACTAGATCAGAAAGCACGCTCGCACACGTTTAAATTGGCTACAACAGCTTTCATTAATAAAATACTGGTCCTGAGGCAGGGGGGCAATCACAACCGAAACAAACCCAAAAACAAAAAAACAAAAACTAGGACTAGAAAACCTGAAGACGCGAAAGGAATAAAGCAGAGAATGACAGATCCGGAGAGAAGACACGATGTATACACACCTGTGGGCGCTCAGAGAATCAAAAGCGCGCGGCAGGAAGTAGAATCACGACCTGACGTATGGACAGATCTCGCTAGCGTGGGGGGTCACGTGGTTCATGGCAGCCTGTATAGTTGTGCTGTCATGATCGTCTATGGGACTGATAGCGCCACATGGTGTCGCTGTCGACAAACTTATTATTTATAAAGTTCATTTAGTCTCAGTTGTACATTTGCTGAGTTGGTATAAATGTGTTTTATGAGCTGGTCCAACACTACTGAGTTGATCTAACTAATATCAGCCTACCTGATACGTGATATATACTTTTACTGAAGTAAGAATGCAGGACTTGGACTTGTCTTTGGTTTAAACTTTTAATCATGTTTCTACGTTAAAGTATGGCGATACAGCACGGTCCCAAAGAGGTGGCATTTTAAGCGATGTTGAGCAATTTCCCAAACATTTCCCATTAAAGTCTATGAGAAATATTTTGCAGTTTTTTGCCAATTTCGTGAAAACCACGCGGAAAATCTCGTTGAAAAGTCATAGCACAACATTCCTGATCATTACACATATTTTAATGTATTTTGTGTGCGTGTGTTGGCAACGCTCCGGGATTAGTAGTGGGACAAAAATCTGGCGGAAGAATAATAAGTATGTGTAATAATAGTCATTGCACCGATTGCTGCGATTGCAGCACATCGGCACACTGAATTAAGAGTCTTCTATCTTCTTTATTATCTAACATGATGAAAACTGTAAAACTAGAGCTGTGAGTTCTGACCTTCTGACCAAATGTATAAACAGCCTTAAATAGGATTTTTAATAGGATCCTGTAATTAAAAGCTGTCTGTTATTTCCTGTCATCGTGTCACTGGATTGGTTTTAAAGCTTTAAAGAAAAGCTCTGGAAACTTGTTTTATCGAACGACTTTATGATCTGCATAACAAGTGTAACCGGTGAACTAGTCCCGCATTGCCAGACCTTCCTCCACAGCGTCGCAAAGGATGGTCTGCCTAGTCCACACAGCATTCTGGGATTGGAGAAAAACGTACTTTGGTTTATTGGCATTTTTTGAAACCAATCACAATTGTCTTGGGCGGCGCTAAGCTCCGGATGAAGCCACGGTGCTGCTGCAAAATTTTGGTGGATCATGTAATTAGTCGTGCGAAAGAAAACTCTGCAGAGATCTGAAGAGCAGTTACCCATAGTCCTCAGAAATCCAGCGGAGGCTAGATTAACACAAAGAAAGAGGAAGGTGACGAACATCAGGCCGAAAACGGTGACATCCTGCGGAATATCTGGCTGCAACAGATTAATCCCTGAAGATATAGATAATAGTTTTAAAAGTCAGTGTGCTGTGTAATGTATAGAGACGTTATATTACCATAATAACAAACTGTTAAAGTGTTACATTTGAGAAAGGAATGGGATCAGATCTTTGGGTTCACAAATAAAATTGTCAATGTGGTTATTTGCAACAACACAAAGCAAAGTTATCTTTTATCTGAAGGCTCATATTTGTATGAAGTAATACAGACAACAGACGCTCACTTTGTTTGATTTGAATACACAGCAACAGTCATCGCTTACTTACAAGTGATTTGAATTCTGTCCTAGTTCATCTTAATGGACGAATACAATGAGTTATATTTGCATTGGTGTTGTGAAAATGGACACTGGCACGAATATGAGCTCAATAATAAATAAATCATTACTGGATTTGTCTGATTTCAGGTTTTTAGTAAGACTTTAGTCCAATAATGACCTATCTTCTAAACAGTGAAGCTCTAGTAATGAACGATGTCTTTATGTTTCAGTTGTCAGGTTTAAGCAGAGGTTAAAACTCCCTGGAAGGGAGAACGAGAACATTTACCTGAGAAATGAACCGTTAAGTATCACAAAATCTGGATTGGTTTTGCATCATGCAAAAAATACATACACCTGCTTTTCTCTCACACACACACACACATACACATACACACACACTCAGATGTTAGTTTTGAGCCGTCTCCACAGGATGAAGGTCAGAAATAAACAAGGTGGGTGTCCTTTAAAAATATGTTTTAGTTATTCATGTTTTTTTAGTGCAGTGATGAATTTGGTACAATTTTGATGGTAGTGCTATAACAACGTTTTGGCTCATAACATTTGAACCTAAAAATTTATTTGTGTCTTTCTCTCCGTGTGCAGGCAAATCTATCCATAAAAGCCAAGCTTCTTTCTGATATCAAGCCAATATGTGCTGCGTCCAAATCTTTTTTCTTACTGCTACAAACTTTAATCATCATCAAATTTGGAGCAAAACATCTCTGGACCAAAACAGAAAAATATAGACCATTGCAGTTTTGATGTTCCATACAGTTTATATACAAAGTGTTCAGGATATATATATATATATATATATATATATATATATATATATATATATATATATATATATATATATATATCCTGAACACTTTGTGCTATGCAACCACATTTGGTGGACATGTGCAGATGTGATGATGTCTGAGTGGCCATGCCAAAAAATCCTCCTAGAATGATAGATATGCAATAGATGTATTTATATATTTTCTATTGTATCTGTGTGTATTTTTCTCCATTTGATTGTCCTTTTCACCTCCAGATATGGCAGTGAACTCTTCCTCCTCCAATGACTCCGTCCTTGATCCTGACCTCACTGACAGCATATCTTGCTTCTTCATCAAACCAAGGTCCTTCATCCTTTACTGCATACTACATCACCAACATCCTCCTCCTCCTCCCTCTCTGCATTCTCGTCCTCTACCTGGGTCTCCAACGATGGCGGCAACATCGCTCCACCTCCGCAGCAACAACGAGTCACTCAGACAGCTTCACCTACCACATGGTCGCCATGGAGCTGATCGGTGTCTTTGGGTGCGCCCTTGGGTGCTGTAGTATCTACGGGGATCATATTTTACTGTTGGTGGAGTTCTTTTTTGCAAATCTTACCTGGTATGGACAGACGTTCTTTCACATGCTGACCTGTATGGAGCCCTACCTGGCTGTCGTCCATCCCGTCACCTACCTGAGTCTGAAAGGAGAGAGAGGGATCAGAATCAGAAATATCAGCATTGGATGTGTTTGGCTGCTTTCCTTTGGAGCAAGTCTGATGAATGTTTACATTCGAATGTTATACATAGATGTCAGCCTCTCGATTTTCTCCTTGTTTGTCATTTCCTTCTGCAGTCTTTCTGTTCTCTGCGTTCTGATTCGTCCAGGGCCAGGGGAACAGGGCGGGGACAGGGGGAGAGTTGACCAATCAAAGCAGAGGGCTTTCTACACCATCATGGTCATACTGGTAGTGCTGTTGTTGAGATGCTGTGGGAATCTGGCTGTGCTTGCTGTTAATGTGTTGAGCAGAGGTTATGAGTGTGTGGTGAATATGTCTTTATTCTGGTTAAATCTCCTCAGCAGCCTGTTATTACCTCTGCTGTTTCTACACAGAGCAGGAACATTAGCGTGTTGTAAGAACAACACTTAAAGAGGATCATGATTAGATTTGCATTAAATTACTATTTATTTATTTAAACATCTTCTGGTTTGATCTCCACCTGCAGCTGAGAAACATATCTGGCTCTTCAGCTGAGCGATGCTCGACATTCCTGGAGCCCAGGTAGCAGAAGGACTCCACTATGTTGACTGTGGAGTCACCATGGTGATGGGGGTGGGTGGGGCTGCGTCCTTCCTAAAGTCCACAACCGTCTCCACTGTCTTCAGAGCATTTAGCTCCAAGTTGTTCTACCTGCACCAGGTCACCAGGTGGTCAATCTCCCGCCTGTAGATATGTTTCTAATATTTTGGCCAGTCCAGTTATATACTGTACATGACAGGCCCAGAATATTAGAAACACCTCAACCTCACCCAAACGTTAAGATAAAATTTTAAAAACAACAACAGAGAATGTAAAAATTTAGAACACCCACTGAAAGGACACGCACAGTGGGTGACATATGAAAACAACAATTTAAAACAATTTACAAAATCTAAGAGCGTTGGCCTACGGAAGAGGATTAGGGCCACTGGGGAAAATTTATTTGAGTTCTGACTTCATCAGAACTCAAATAAACACACTGATTCTGAGAATAAAGTCAGAATTCTGACTTTAACGAATGAAGGCAAAAGGGCCAACAAGTGCTGAGCATCTCTCGGAACTCCTTCAAGACTGTTGGGAAACTATTTCAGGTGACTAGCTCTTCAAGCTCATCAAGAGAATGCCAAGAGTGTGCAAAGCAGTAATCAGCAAAGGGTGGCTACTTTGAAGAAACTAGAATATAAGACATGTTATCAGTTATTTCACACTTTTTTGTTAAGAACATAATTCCACGTGTTCATTCATAGTTTTGATGCCTTCAGTCATAATCTGCAATGTAAATAATCATGAAAATAAAAGAAATGCATTGAATGAGAAGCTGTGTTCAAACTTTTGGCCTGTATATACTGTATATATGCATCATTAGCAAATTCACAACAGTACAAAAAAGTACAAGCATAAAAACATAAATCTTATTTTTCTAAAGCTGCATTTATGGATATGAAATTTGGCAAGAAGAAAAAAAAGATTTATAATAAAATATTGGTTAACTTCCTTTCTGAAATCATCATATACATTTTTAGAGGAGAATCTGAGGACAGCTGGTGGACAATCTTCTTATTCTTCTGCTAAACACGTTTGACTCTGAAGCCCTTTTTTTCTTTTACATAATAAAAATATGACACGATTGTTTTCTATAATGTGAAAATAAACCTCGCTGCAGACAGACAGACAGCAGGAACCTGCAGACAGACAGACAGACAGCTTGAACCTGCAGACAGACAGACAGCTGGAACCTGCAGACAGACAGACAGACAGCTTGAACCTGCAGACAGACAGACAGCTGAAACCTGCAGACAGACAGCTGGAACTTGCAGACAGATAGACAGACAGCTTGAACTTGCAGACAGACAGACAGCTGGAACTTGCAGACAGACAGACAGACAGCTTGAACTTGCAGACAGACAGACAGCTGGAACCTGCAGACAGACAGCTGGAACCTGCAGACAGACAGACAGACAGCTTGAACCTGCAGACAGACAGACAGCTGGAACCTGCAGACAGACAGACAGCTTGAACCTGCAGACAGACAGACAACTGGAAGCTGCAGACAGACAGACAGACAGCTGGAACCTGCAGAAAGACAGACAAACAGACAGAGACAGAGAGCTGGAACCTGCAGACAGACAGACAGACAGACAGCTGGAACCTGCAGAAAGACAGACAAACAGACAGAGACAGAGAGCTGGAACCTGCAGACAGACAGACAGACATACAGCTGGAACCTGCAGAAAGACAGACAGACAGCTGGAACCTGCAGACAGACAGACAGACAGCTGGAACCTGCAGACAGACAGACAGACAGCTGGAACCTGCAGACAGACAGACAGACAGCTGGACCCTGCAGACAGACAGACAGACAGACAGCTGGAACCTGCAGAAAGACAGACAGATAGCTGGAACCTGCAGACAGACAGACAGACAGCTGGACGCTGCAGACAGACAGACAGCTGGAACCTGCAGAAAGACACGGAGCATTTCTTCTTTCAGTGAAGAGCTATTCTGCTGCTCTTCATCATCAACATCATAGTTAACTATTCACAGCTTTACAATGACAGAGAGACAGGAAATAACAGATTTTACATTTTATTTTACAAATAGTTTTCTGAGACCAAGAACAACGAGAGACTCTAGGAGTCTGCTTTTGTTTCTACATGTGTGACTTTATGCTCTGATGACTTATTTAAAGAGGGTCATCAAGACTGAGTACCGTTAGTCCTGATGGCTTGTTTCTCTGATAATCTCGACATCTGTACGGCTAAATATATGTTTCTTTTCTTATCAGTAGATCTATTTAAAGCAAGATTTAAGACAAGGAGGCGTTTGGCACAAACAGCCAGTAGAGCTGCTATAGCTGCTGCTGTTGTTAGTCCAGCGTAGAGCTCAATCCTTTTCAGGCTCTCTGGTTCTGGTCCCACTGTTGGTCTCTGAGCTTTGGGCTCATCAGAAGCTGCTGTAAAGGACATGAAATAAAATGTGGCTGATTGACAGGAAGGAAACCTTTTTAGTGAAATGACTAAAACAAATCAGGTTCTTTCATTTTACAGTAGTACAAACAGAAAAACTCCAGTTCTCCTGAATCAACTTACCAGTGACATTGAGCCAACATGTACAAGAGTTAGTCCCATAACTTGTGAGCACATCACACAGGTACGGTCCAGAGTCTTCAGTCCTGAGTCTGGACACATGAAGTCTGAGTCGTCCTTCTCCGAGGACGTCTTTGTCCCACTGGACTCGTCCTGCAAACTGTTCATCCTGAGACTCTGGGACCTCGACTCCTTCACGGAGATGAAACAGGACTGGATTGTTGAGATCAGTTAACAGTTTACAGAAGACATTAAGAGAGGTGGAGAAACTGTGAGGGTTGGTGGTGAAGGTCCACTCCAGTGTGATGTCCTGGTTCTCCTCTGCCTGATAGGAGGTCTGTGTCACATTCACTACAAATGTTCCTGTTGAGGAGACAGAGAGGGAAAGTGAGGAGCAGACACACTGACAACTTTAAACTCCATCTCCACATGTTTCTGTGGACACTTTAGTCCTTCTTTGTTTAGTGGTAGTGGATAATAAAGTGAAGCTGGAGACTAACCAGAGACACAGGAGGTCAGGATGATGAGCAGCAGGATGCTGCAGATCATCTTCTCCCTGTGAGAGGAGACAGAGGTGAAGAGACACCAACACATGAGCTCAGAGTTCACTTATTACAGGACAGAGAGAGGACATATACAGTCTGGTGATACTTCTTCCTCTGTGGTACTTATTACAGGACAGAGAGAGGACATATACAGTCTGGTGGTACTTCTTCCTCTGTGGTACTTATTACAGGACAGATAGAGGACATATACAGTCTGGTGGTACTTCTTCCTCTGTGGTACTTATTACAGGACAGAGAGAGGACATATACAGTCTGGTGATACTTCTTCCTCTGTGGTACTTATTACAGGACAGAGAGAGGACATATACAGTCTGGTGATACTTCTTCCTCTGTGGTACTTATTACAGGACAGAGAGAGGACATATACAGTCTGGTGATACTTCTTCCTCTGTGGTACTTATTACAGGACAGAGAGAGGACATATACAGTCTGGTGATACTTCTTCCTCTGTGGTACTTATTACAGGACAGAGAGAGGACATATACAGTCTGGTGATACTTCTTCCTCTGTGGTACTTATTACAGGACAGAGAGAGGACATATACAGTCTGGTGATAATCAGCTGTTACTACACCTGACTGTTCTGTTGTTTCATTGATGAGAGAAAACTGAATTTAACGGTTTCATCATAAAGCTGCAACATCACAAAATGGGAGAAAGTTTTGTTTGCAGATGTTTGCCAGCTGTGTAACCTCAAAACTCCTCCCAGCGTGCAGGAACGAGGACGAGCAAGTTATGATGAAGGTTTCTTTAAACTTCCTGCTGAACAACTTTCTTTCTGCATCTCAGTCAGCAACACATTCCAACACACTGACACAGACTGAGCTGGAAATTAAACATAATTGATCACATGTATGTAGGAGAGGCAAGGCAGCTTTATTTGTAGAGCACATTTCAGCAACAGGGCAATTCAGAGTGCTTTATATAAAATCAGTTGAAAAACAGTTAAAAAAAAATAAAAACCAATAAAACACATCAATAAACAGTTAAAATAAAAACTTTAAGACACATAAAACACAAGAATAAAAAGTTACAGTGCAGCATAAGAAATTAAACATTAAAGAAATGAACAGTCATTTAAAGAAAAGCAGCATCAAAAAGAAAGGTCTTCAGCCTTGATTTAAAAGAACAGAGTAGCAGAGGATCTGCAGGTTTCTGGGAGGTTGTTCCAGATATGAGGAGCATAGAAACTGAATGCTGCTTCACCCTGTTTAGTTCTGACCCTGGGGACAGAAAGTAGACCTGTCCCAGATGACCTGAGCGGTCTGGGGGAGGGGGGGTCCTATTTTGGTCCTAAACCATTGAGTGATTTATAAACTATATTATAAACCATGTTACCTTTGTGCCCGTTTTTCAACAGAAAATTGGATTGAATCACACTTATCCAGATATAAATGTTTCAATTTTACAAAATCCAGATTACCATGGTTCTCCAGTAGCCCAGATATCACAACGTAAACTATGAACTATGTGAAGAACCAGAGGTAGAAGAGCCAGCATGGGGTCGCCTTAAGTGTTTTTATTTAAAGAGATAGAAAACAACCCAAACATCTCCTTCCATTTTCTATTTCTTTTCTTCTTTTAACCAGTCTGACCCACAACTAACTAACAGACACATGACATGTTCATCATTCATGAATCCAGTCTGAACTGAGCTTAAAGACCAAATGTCCAGTAGTAACCACCGGGAGCGTGCAGCATGACACCGGCCTGTATTGTCCCCACAACATGTCCACCTCTGGCTGTCTCTCAGATGGACTGGCCGTGCAACACAGGACGCAGCAGTTAGAAACTACTGGTGGTGGTTCATCTCTGATGGCTGTGTCATTGTTAATAATTAATATTCAATGATCAGGGACATATTTTTTAGGGATTATTTTATGGGGAGAAACTCATATATTTACATAATATATATTATATAAAAAATTATGTTTGTTATTGGAGCTTT
>JAQOOF010000156.1:0-53000 GCA_029931835.1 Etheostoma nigrum
CTCGCCGTCCGCCGTGGCCCGCAGCACCGCGCCCAGGATCTTCACGTAGGACAGGAAGATGAGTGGGATGTCCACGCCGACGAAGCACGCGATCACGGCGAGCCCCGCCGCCCGGCTGCTCTCCGTGCCGCCGCACGCCAGGCTCACCAGCGCCATGTGGTCGCAGTAGCAGTGCCTGATGGTGTTGGAGCCGCAGAAGCGCAGCGACCCGGCCAGCGCCACCAGTGTCGCCATGACGACGCCGCTGCGCGCCAGAGCGACGGCCAGCAACTTCGCCAGCGTGGAGGTGTTGATGATTTTGGCGTAGTGCAGCGGCTGGCAGATGGCCACGTAGCGGTCGAGCGCCATCGCCAGCAACAACGTGGACTCCAGCGAGGACAGGAAGTGGGTGAAGAACATCTGGGTCAAGCAGCCGCCCAGCGAGACCTGGTCCCAGTCCAACAGGAGGCCCAGGAGCATCTTGGGGACGATGGCGGTCGCCACGAGCACGTCGACGACGCACAGCGAGCAAATGAGGACGTACATGGGGCCGTGCAGACTCTCGGCGCTGCGGAGCACGTAGACCAGCAGGCAGTTCCCCAGCAGCACCGCCACGTAGGAGGCGGAGAACGGCAGCGCCAGCAGGCGCCGGTGGTCCTGCAGGGACGGAAACCCCCGGAACACGAACAGGACGTGGGAGGAATTCCCGCTCCGCGACCCCCCCAGCATGGCGCCGGCTTCACCTAAAGCGAGAAGATGAAGAAGGCTGTGATGCCCAGAAACCGGACCCGGACTTGGAACCCTCGTGTTGGCTTCTTAGTTTTTCTGATTTTGAAATTTCAAAACAAAAGCCTTTTATCTACGCTGTTTTATTATGGGCATTTTTTAAGTCCCTTTTGTGTCTTTCCAACAATGATTTCCTCACTTTTTCTGAGCCTTTTGACATTTTTTCCTCAAATTGTTGAATCTTTTTTAATTGTTTACATTTGTCAGGTTTGCACTGATATACATTAGACCAGCAAGTAGACCCTGCATCCTCGGACTCTGGTTTGATTCCCGACTCTTTCTATGACTATTTTACGGAACACTATACTATGACTTTTTGACTTTTTTAACATAATATACTATGACTTTATGACATTATTAACATACAATACTATGACTTTATGACATTATTAACATACTATACTATGACTTTATGACATTATTAACATACTATACTATGACTTTTTGACATTTTTAACATACTATACTATGACTTTATGACATTATTAACATACTATACTATGACTTTATGACATTATTAACACACTATACTATGACTTTATGACATTATTAACATACAATACTATGACTTTTGACATTATTAACATACTATACTATAACTTTTTGACATTTTTAACATACTATACTATGACTTTATGACATTATTAACATACTATACTATGACTTTTAAACATTTTTAACATGCTATACTATGACTTTATGACATTTTTAACATACTATACTATGACTTTTAAACATTTTTAACATACTATACTATGACTTCATGACATTATTAACATACTATACTATGACGTTTTGACATTATTAACATACTATACTATGACTTTATAACATTATTAACATACTATACTATGACTTTTAAACATTTTTAACATGCTATACTATGACTTTATGACATTTTTAACATACTATACTATGACTTTTAAACATTTTTAACATACTATACTATGACTTCATGACATTATTAACATACTATACTATGACTTTATAACATTATTAACATACTATACTATAACTTTATGATATTATTAACATACTATACTATAACTTTATAACATTATTAACATACTATACTATAACTTTATAACATTATTAACATACTATACTATGACGTTTTGACATTATTAACATACTATACTATGACTTTATAACATTATTAACATACTATACTATAACTTTATGATATTTTTAACATACTATACTATGACTTGTTGACATTTTTAACATACTATACTATAACTTCATGACATTATTAACATACTATACTATGACTTGTTGACATTTTTAACATACTATACTATGACTTTATAACATTATTAACATACTATACTATAACTTTATGATATTTTTAACATACTATACTATGACTTGTTGACATTATTAACATAATATACTATGACTTTTGAACATTTTTAACATACTATACTATGACTTTTAAACATTTTTAACATACTATACTATGACGTTTTGACATTTTTAACATACTATACTATGACTTTATAACATTATTAACATACTATACTATAACTTTATGATATTTTTAACATACTATACTATGACTTGTTGACATTTTTAACATACTATACTATGACTTTTTGACATTTTTAACATACTATACTATGACTTTATGACATTATTGACATACTATACTATGACTTTATGATATTTTTAACATACTATACTATGACTTGTTGACATTTTAAACATACTATACTATGACTTTTTGACATTTTTAACATACTATACTATGACTTTATGATATTTTTAACATACTATACTATGACTTGTTGACATTTTAAACATACTATACTATGACTTTTTGACATTTTTAACATACTATACTATGACTTTAAGACATTATTGACATACTATACTATGACTTTATGACATTTTAAACATACTATACTATGACTTTATGATATTTTTAACATACTATACTATGACTTTAAGACATTATTGACATACTATACTATGACTTTATGACATTTTAAACATACTATACTATGACTTTTTGACATTTTAAACATACTATACTATGACTTTTTGACATTTTTAACATACTATACTATGACTTTTTGACTTTTTTAACATACTATACTATGACTTTTTGACATTTTTAACATACTATACTATGACTTTTTAACATTTTTAACATACAATACTATGACTTTATGACATTTTTAACATGCTATAGTATAACTTTAGGCCATTTTAACATACTATACTATGACTTTATGACATTATTAACATACTATACTATGACTTTAAGACATTATTAACATACTATACTATGACTTTATGACATTATTAACATACTATACTATGACTTTTTGACATTATTAACATACTATACTATTACTTTATGACATTATTAACATACTATACTATGACTTTTTGACATTATTAACATACTATACTATGACTTTTTGACATTATTAACATACTAAACTATGACTTTATGACATTTTTAACATACTATACTATGACTTTATGACATTATTAACATAATATACTATGACTTTTTGACATTTTTAACATACTATACTATGACTTTATGACATTATTAACATACTATACTATAACTTTATGACATTATTAACATACTATACTATGACTTTTTGATATTTTAAACATACTATACTATGACTTTATGACATTTTTAACATACTATACTATGACTTTTTGACATTTTTAACATACTATACTATGACTTTTTTACGAAACACTATACTATGACTTTTTGACTTTTTTAACATACTATACTATGACTTTTTGACATTTTTAACATACTATACTATGACTTTTTTACGAAACACTATACTATGACTTTTTAACATTTTTAACATACTATACTATGACTTTATGACATTATTAACATACTATACTATGACTTTTTGACATTTTTAACATACTATACTATGACTTTTTGACATTTTTAACATACTATACTATGACTTTTTGACATTTTTAACATACTATACTATGACTTTTTGACATTTTTAACATACTATACTATGACTTTATGACATTTTTAACATACTATACTATGACTTTTTGACATTTTTAACATACTATACTATGACTTTTTGACATTTTTAACATACTATACTATAACTTTATGACATTTTAACATACTATACTATGACTTTATGACATTTTTAACATACTATACTATGACTTTATGACATTTTAACATACTATACTATGACTTTATGACATTTTTAACATACTATACTATGACTTTTTAACATTTTTAACATACTATACTATGACTTTATGACATTTTTAACATACTATACTATGACTTTATGACATTTTTAACATACTATACTATGACTTTATGACATTTTAACATACTATACTATGACTTTATGACATTTTTAACATACTATACTATGACTTTTTGACATTTTTAACATACTATACTATGACTTTTTGACATTTCTAACATACTATACTATAACTTTATGACATTTTAACATACTATACTATGACTTTATGACATTTTTAACATACTATACTATGACTTTTTAACATTTTTAACATACTATACTATGACTTTATGATATTTTTAACATACTATACTATGACTTTATGATATTTTTAACATACTATACTATGACTTTATGACATTATTAACATACTATAGTATGACTTCATGACATTATTAACATACTATACTATGACTTTATGACATTATTAACATACTATAGTATGCCTTCATGACATTATTAACATACTATACTATGACTTTATGATATTTTTAACATACTATACTATGACTTAATGACATTTTTAACATACTATACTATGACTTTATAACATTTTTAACATACAATACTATGACTTTATAACATTTTTAACATACAATACTATGACTTTATGACATTTTTAACATGCTATAGTATAACTTTAGGCCATTTTAACATACTATACTATGACTTTATGACATTATTAACATACTATACTATGACTTTAAGACATTATTAACATACTATACTATGACTTTATGACATTATTAACATACTATACTATGACTTTTTGACATTATTAACATACTATACTATTACTTTATGACATTATTAACATACTATACTATGACTTTTTGACATTATTAACATACTATACTATGACTTTTTGACATTATTAACATACTAAACTATGACTTTATGACATTTTTAACATACTATACTATGACTTTATGACATTATTAACATAATATACTATGACTTTTTGACATTTTTAACATACTATACTATGACTTTATGACATTATTAACATACTATACTATAACTTTATGACATTATTAACATACTATACTATGACTTTTTGATATTTTAAACATACTATACTATGACTTTATGACATTTTTAACATACTATACTATGACTTTTTGACATTTTTAACATACTATACTATGACTTTTTTACGAAACACTATACTATGACTTTTTGACTTTTTTAACATACTATACTATGACTTTTTTACGAAACACTATACTATGACTTTTTAACATTTTTAACATACTATACTATGACTTTATGACATTATTAACATACTATACTATGACTTTTTGACATTTTTAACATACTATACTATGACTTTTTGACATTTTTAACATACTATACTATGACTTTTTGACATTTTTAACATACTATACTATGACTTTTTGACATTTTTAACATACTATACTATGACTTTATGACATTTTTAACATACTATACTATGACTTTTTGACATTTTTAACATACTATACTATGACTTTTTGACATTTTTAACATACTATACTATAACTTTATGACATTTTAACATACTATACTATGACTTTATGACATTTTTAACATACTATACTATGACTTTATGACATTTTAACATACTATACTATGACTTTATGACATTTTTAACATACTATACTATGACTTTTTAACATTTTTAACATACTATACTATGACTTTATGACATTTTTAACATACTATACTATGACTTTATGACATTTTTAACATACTATACTATGACTTTATGACATTTTAACATACTATACTATGACTTTATGACATTTTTAACATACTATACTATGACTTTTTGACATTTTTAACATACTATACTATGACTTTTTGACATTTCTAACATACTATACTATAACTTTATGACATTTTAACATACTATACTATGACTTTATGACATTTTTAACATACTATACTATGACTTTTTGACATTTTTAACATACTATACTATGACTTTTTGACATTTCTAACATACTATACTATAACTTTATGACATTTTAACATACTATACTATGACTTTTTAACATTTTTAACATACTATACTATGACTTTATGATATTTTTAACATACTATACTATGACTTTATGATATTTTTAACATACTATACTATGACTTTATGACATTATTAACATACTATAGAATGACTTCATGACATTATTAACATACTATACTATGACTTTATGACATTATTAACATACTATAGTATGCCTTCATGACATTATTAACATACTATACTATGACTTTATGATATTTTTAACATACTATACTATGACTTAATGACATTTTTAACATACTATACTATGACTTTATAACATTTTTAACATACAATACTATGACTTTTTGACATTTTTAACATACTATACTATGACTTTATAACATTTTTAACATACAATACTATGACTTTATGACATTATTAACATACTATACTATGACTTTATGACATTATTAACATACTATACTATGACTTTATGACATTATTAACATACTATACTATGACTTTATGATATTTTTAACATACTATACTATGACTTTATGACATTTTTAACATACTATACTATAACTTTATGACATTTTAACATAAAATACTATGACTATGATATTTTTAACATACTATACTATGACTTTATGATATTTTTAACATACTGTACTATGACTTTATGACATTATTAACATACTATACTATGACTTTTTAACATTTTTAACATACTATACTATGACTTTATGACATTATTAACATACTATACTATGACTTTATGATATTTTTAACATACTATACTATGACTTTATGACATTTTTAACATACTATACTATAACTTTATGACATTTTAACATAAAATACTATGACTTTATGATATTTTTAACATACTATACTATGACTTTATGATATTTTTAACATACTGTACTATGACTTTATGACATTATTAACATACTATAGGATGACTTCATGACATTTTTAACATACTATACTATGACTTTTTAACATTTTTAACATACTATACTATGACTTTATGACATTTTTAACATACTATACTATGACTTTTTGACATTTTTAACATACTATACTATGACTTTATGACATTTTTAACATACTATACTATGACTTTTTAACATTTTTAACATACTATACTATGACTTTATGACATTTTTAACATACTATACTATGACTTTTTGATATTTTTAACATACTATACTATGACTTTTTAACATTTTTAACATACTATACTATGACTTTATGATATTTTTAACATACTATACTATGACTTTATGATATTTTTAACATACTATACTATGACTTTATGACATTATTAACATACTATAGTATGACTTCATGACATTATTAACATACTATACTATGACTTTATGACATTATTAACATACTATACTATGACTTTATGATATTTTTAACATACTATACTATGACTTAATGACATTTTTAACATACTATACTATGACTTTATAACATTATTAACATACTATACTATGACTTTATGACATTATTAACATACTATACTATGACTTTATGACATTATTAACATACTATACTCTGACTTTATGATATTTTTAACATACTATACTATGACTTTATGACATTTTTAACATACTATACTATAACTTTATGACATTTTAACATAAAATACTATGACTTTATGATATTTTTAACATACTATACTATGACTTTATGATATTTTTAACATACTGTACAATGACTTTATGACATTATTAACATACTATAGGATGACTTCATGACATTTTTAACATACTATACTATGACTTTTTAACATTTTTAACATACTATACTATGACTTTATGACATTTTTAACATACTATACTATGACTTTTTAACATTTTTAACATACTATACTATGACTTTATGACATTTTTAACATACTATACTATGACTTTTTGACATTTTTAACATACTATACTATGACTTTTTAATATTATTAACATACTATACTATGAATTTTTGACATTTTTAACATACTATACTATGACTTTTTAACATTTTTAACATACAATACTATGACTTTATGACATTTTTAACATGCTATACTATAACTTTATGACATTTTAACATACTATACTATGACTTTATGACATTTTTAACATACTATACTATGACTTTTTAACATTTTTAACATACTATACTATGACTTTATGATATTTTTAACATACTATACTATGACTTTATGATATTTTTAACATACTATACTATGACTTTATGACATTATTAACATACTATAGTATGACTTCATGACATTATTAACATACTATACTATGACTTTATGACATTATTAACATACTATACTATGACTTTATGACATTATTAACATACTATACTATGACTTTTTAACATTATTAACATACTATACTATGACTTCATGACATTATTAACATACTATACTATGACGTTTTGACATTTTTAACATACTATACTATGACTTTATGACATTATTAACATACTATACTATGACTTTTAAACATTTTTAACATGCTATACTATGACTTTATGACATTTTTAACATACTATACTATGACTTTTAAACATTTTTAACATACTATACTATGACTTCATGACATTATTAACATACTATACTATGACGTTTTGACATTATTAACATACTATACTATGACTTTATAACATTATTAACATACTATACTATGACTTTTAAACATTTTTAACATGCTATACTATGACTTTATGACATTTTTAACATACTATACTATGACTTTTAAACATTTTTAACATACTATACTATGACTTCATGACATTATTAACATACTATACTATGACGTTTTGACATTATTAACATACTATACTATGACTTTATAACATTATTAACATACTATACTATAACTTTATGATATTTTTAACATACTATACTATGACTTGTTGACATTTTTAACATACTATACTATAACTTCATGACATTATTAACATACTATACTATGACTTGTTGACATTTTTAACATACTATACTATGACTTTATAACATTATTAACATACTATACTATAACTTTATGATATTTTTAACATACTATACTATGACTTGTTGACATTATTAACATAATATACTATGACTTTTGAACATTTTTAACATACTATACTATGACTTTTAAACATTTTTAACATACTATACTATGACGTTTTGACATTTTTAACATACTATACTATGACTTTATAACATTATTAACATACTATACTATAACTTTATGATATTTTTAACATACTATACTATGACTTGTTGACATTTTTAACATACTATACTATGACTTTTTGACATTTTTAACATACTATACTATGACTTTATGACATTATTGACATACTATACTATGACTTTATGATATTTTTAACATACTATACTATGACTTGTTGACATTTTAAACATACTATACTATGACTTTTTGACATTTTTAACATACTATACTATGACTTTATGATATTTTTAACATACTATACTATGACTTGTTGACATTTTAAACATACTATACTATGACTTTTTGACATTTTTAACATACTATACTATGACTTTAAGACATTATTGACATACTATACTATGACTTTATGACATTTTAAACATACTATACTATGACTTTATGATATTTTTAACATACTATACTATGACTTTAAGACATTATTGACATACTATACTATGACTTTATGACATTTTAAACATACTATACTATGACTTTTTGACATTTTAAACATACTATACTATGACTTTTTGACATTTTTAACATACTATACTATGACTTTTTGACTTTTTTAACATACTATACTATGACTTTTTGACATTTTTAACATACTATACTATGACTTTTTAACATTTTTAACATACAATACTATGACTTTATGACATTTTTAACATGCTATAGTATAACTTTAGGCCATTTTAACATACTATACTATGACTTTATGACATTATTAACATACTATACTATGACTTTAAGACATTATTAACATACTATACTATGACTTTATGACATTATTAACATACTATACTATGACTTTTTGACATTATTAACATACTATACTATTACTTTATGACATTATTAACATACTATACTATGACTTTTTGACATTATTAACATACTATACTATGACTTTTTGACATTATTAACATACTAAACTATGACTTTATGACATTTTTAACATACTATACTATGACTTTATGACATTATTAACATAATATACTATGACTTTTTGACATTTTTAACATACTATACTATGACTTTATGACATTATTAACATACTATACTATAACTTTATGACATTATTAACATACTATACTATGACTTTTTGATATTTTAAACATACTATACTATGACTTTATGACATTTTTAACATACTATACTATGACTTTTTGACATTTTTAACATACTATACTATGACTTTTTTACGAAACACTATACTATGACTTTTTGACTTTTTTAACATACTATACTATGACTTTTTGACATTTTTAACATACTATACTATGACTTTTTTACGAAACACTATACTATGACTTTTTAACATTTTTAACATACTATACTATGACTTTATGACATTATTAACATACTATACTATGACTTTTTGACATTTTTAACATACTATACTATGACTTTTTGACATTTTTAACATACTATACTATGACTTTTTGACATTTTTAACATACTATACTATGACTTTTTGACATTTTTAACATACTATACTATGACTTTATGACATTTTTAACATACTATACTATGACTTTTTGACATTTTTAACATACTATACTATGACTTTTTGACATTTTTAACATACTATACTATAACTTTATGACATTTTAACATACTATACTATGACTTTATGACATTTTTAACATACTATACTATGACTTTATGACATTTTAACATACTATACTATGACTTTATGACATTTTTAACATACTATACTATGACTTTTTAACATTTTTAACATACTATACTATGACTTTATGACATTTTTAACATACTATACTATGACTTTATGACATTTTTAACATACTATACTATGACTTTATGACATTTTAACATACTATACTATGACTTTATGACATTTTTAACATACTATACTATGACTTTTTGACATTTTTAACATACTATACTATGACTTTTTGACATTTCTAACATACTATACTATAACTTTATGACATTTTAACATACTATACTATGACTTTATGACATTTTTAACATACTATACTATGACTTTTTAACATTTTTAACATACTATACTATGACTTTATGATATTTTTAACATACTATACTATGACTTTATGATATTTTTAACATACTATACTATGACTTTATGACATTATTAACATACTATAGTATGACTTCATGACATTATTAACATACTATACTATGACTTTATGACATTATTAACATACTATAGTATGCCTTCATGACATTATTAACATACTATACTATGACTTTATGATATTTTTAACATACTATACTATGACTTAATGACATTTTTAACATACTATACTATGACTTTATAACATTTTTAACATACAATACTATGACTTTATAACATTTTTAACATACAATACTATGACTTTATGACATTTTTAACATGCTATAGTATAACTTTAGGCCATTTTAACATACTATACTATGACTTTATGACATTATTAACATACTATACTATGACTTTAAGACATTATTAACATACTATACTATGACTTTATGACATTATTAACATACTATACTATGACTTTTTGACATTATTAACATACTATACTATTACTTTATGACATTATTAACATACTATACTATGACTTTTTGACATTATTAACATACTATACTATGACTTTTTGACATTATTAACATACTAAACTATGACTTTATGACATTTTTAACATACTATACTATGACTTTATGACATTATTAACATAATATACTATGACTTTTTGACATTTTTAACATACTATACTATGACTTTATGACATTATTAACATACTATACTATAACTTTATGACATTATTAACATACTATACTATGACTTTTTGATATTTTAAACATACTATACTATGACTTTATGACATTTTTAACATACTATACTATGACTTTTTGACATTTTTAACATACTATACTATGACTTTTTTACGAAACACTATACTATGACTTTTTGACTTTTTTAACATACTATACTATGACTTTTTTACGAAACACTATACTATGACTTTTTAACATTTTTAACATACTATACTATGACTTTATGACATTATTAACATACTATACTATGACTTTTTGACATTTTTAACATACTATACTATGACTTTTTGACATTTTTAACATACTATACTATGACTTTTTGACATTTTTAACATACTATACTATGACTTTTTGACATTTTTAACATACTATACTATGACTTTATGACATTTTTAACATACTATACTATGACTTTTTGACATTTTTAACATACTATACTATGACTTTTTGACATTTTTAACATACTATACTATAACTTTATGACATTTTAACATACTATACTATGACTTTATGACATTTTTAACATACTATACTATGACTTTATGATATTTTTAACATACTATACTATGACTTTATGACATTATTAACATACTATAGTATGACTTCATGACATTATTAACATACTATACTATGACTTTATGACATTATTAACATACTATAGTATGCCTTCATGACATTATTAACATACTATACTATGACTTTATGATATTTTTAACATACTATACTATGACTTAATGACATTTTTAACATACTATACTATGACTTTATAACATTTTTAACATACAATACTATGACTTTATAACATTTTTAACATACAATACTATGACTTTATGACATTTTTAACATGCTATAGTATAACTTTAGGCCATTTTAACATACTATACTATGACTTTATGACATTATTAACATACTATACTATGACTTTTTAACATTTTTAACATACTATACTATGACTTTATGACATTTTTAACATACTATACTATGACTTTATGACATTTTTAACATACTATACTATGACTTTATGACATTTTAACATACTATACTATGACTTTATGACATTTTTAACATACTATACTATGACTTTTTGACATTTTTAACATACTATACTATGACTTTTTGACATTTCTAACATACTATACTATAACTTTATGACATTTTAACATACTATACTATGACTTTTTAACATTTTTAACATACTATACTATGACTTTATGATATTTTTAACATACTATACTATGACTTTATGATATTTTTAACATACTATACTATGACTTTATGACATTATTAACATACTATAGAATGACTTCATGACATTATTAACATACTATACTATGACTTTATGACATTATTAACATACTATAGTATGCCTTCATGACATTATTAACATACTATACTATGACTTTATGATATTTTTAACATACTATACTATGACTTAATGACATTTTTAACATACTATACTATGACTTTATAACATTTTTAACATACAATACTATGACTTTTTGACATTTTTAACATACTATACTATGACTTTATAACATTTTTAACATACAATACTATGACTTTATGACATTATTAACATACTATACTATGACTTTATGACATTATTAACATACTATACTATGACTTTATGACATTATTAACATACTATACTATGACTTTATGATATTTTTAACATACTATACTATGACTTTATGACATTTTTAACATACTATACTATAACTTTATGACATTTTAACATAAAATACTATGACTATGATATTTTTAACATACTATACTATGACTTTATGATATTTTTAACATACTGTACTATGACTTTATGACATTATTAACATACTATACTATGACTTTTTAACATTTTTAACATACTATACTATGACTTTATGACATTATTAACATACTATACTATGACTTTATGATATTTTTAACATACTATACTATGACTTTATGACATTTTTAACATACTATACTATAACTTTATGACATTTTAACATAAAATACTATGACTTTATGATATTTTTAACATACTATACTATGACTTTATGATATTTTTAACATACTGTACTATGACTTTATGACATTATTAACATACTATAGGATGACTTCATGACATTTTTAACATACTATACTATGACTTTTTAACATTTTTAACATACTATACTATGACTTTTTGACATTTTTAACATACTATACTATGACTTTTTTAACATTTTTAACATACTATACTATGACTTTATGACATTTTTAACATACTATACTATGACTTTTTGACATTTTTAACATACTATACTATGACTTTATGACATTTTTAACATACTATACTATGACTTTTTAACATTTTTAACATACTATACTATGACTTTATGACATTTTTAACATACTATACTATGACTTTTTGATATTTTTAACATACTATACTATGACTTTTTAACATTTTTAACATACTATACTATGACTTTATGATATTTTTAACATACTATACTATGACTTTATGATATTTTTAACATACTATACTATGACTTTATGACATTATTAACATACTATAGTATGACTTCATGACATTATTAACATACTATACTATGACTTTATGACATTATTAACATACTATACTATGACTTTATGATATTTTTAACATACTATACTATGACTTAATGACATTTTTAACATACTATACTATGACTTTATAACATTATTAACATACTATACTATGACTTTATGACATTATTAACATACTATACTATGACTTTATGACATTATTAACATACTATACTCTGACTTTATGATATTTTTAACATACTATACTATGACTTTATGACATTTTTAACATACTATACTATAACTTTATGACATTTTAACATAAAATACTATGACTTTATGATATTTTTAACATACTATACTATGACTTTATGATATTTTTAACATACTGTACAATGACTTTATGACATTATTAACATACTATAGGATGACTTCATGACATTTTTAACATACTATACTATGACTTTTTAACATTTTTAACATACTATACTATGACTTTATGACATTTTTAACATACTATACTATGACTTTTTAACATTTTTAACATACTATACTATGACTTTATGACATTTTTAACATACTATACTATGACTTTTTGACATTTTTAACATACTATACTATGACTTTTTAATATTATTAACATACTATACTATGAATTTTTGACATTTTTAACATACTATACTATGACTTTTTAACATTTTTAACATACAATACTATGACTTTATGACATTTTTAACATGCTATACTATAACTTTATGACATTTTAACATACTATACTATGACTTTATGACATTTTTAACATACTATACTATGACTTTTTAACATTTTTAACATACTATACTATGACTTTATGATATTTTTAACATACTATACTATGACTTTATGATATTTTTAACATACTATACTATGACTTTATGACATTATTAACATACTATAGTATGACTTCATGACATTATTAACATACTATACTATGACTTTATGACATTATTAACATACTATACTATGACTTTATGACATTATTAACATACTATACTATGACTTTTTAACATTATTAACATACTATACTATGACTTCATGACATTATTAACATACTATACTATGACGTTTTGACATTTTTAACATACTATACTATGACTTTATGACATTATTAACATACTATACTATGACTTTTAAACATTTTTAACATGCTATACTATGACTTTATGACATTTTTAACATACTATACTATGACTTTTAAACATTTTTAACATACTATACTATGACTTCATGACATTATTAACATACTATACTATGACGTTTTGACATTATTAACATACTATACTATGACTTTATAACATTATTAACATACTATACTATGACTTTTAAACATTTTTAACATGCTATACTATGACTTTATGACATTTTTAACATACTATACTATGACTTTTAAACATTTTTAACATACTATACTATGACTTCATGACATTATTAACATACTATACTATGACGTTTTGACATTATTAACATACTATACTATGACTTTATAACATTATTAACATACTATACTATAACTTTATGATATTTTTAACATACTATACTATGACTTGTTGACATTTTTAACATACTATACTATAACTTCATGACATTATTAACATACTATACTATGACTTGTTGACATTTTTAACATACTATACTATGACTTTATAACATTATTAACATACTATACTATAACTTTATGATATTTTTAACATACTATACTATGACTTGTTGACATTATTAACATACTATACTATGACTTTTGAACATTTTTAACATACTATACTATGACTTTTAAACATTTTTAACATACTATACTATGACGTTTTGACATTTTTAACATACTATACTATGACTTTATAACATTATTAACATACTATACTATAACTTTATGATATTTTTAACATACTATACTATGACTTGTTGACATTTTTAACATACTATACTATGACTTTTTGACATTTTTAACATACTATACTATGACTTTATGACATTATTGACATACTATACTATGACTTTATGATATTTTTAACATACTATACTATGACTTGTTGACATTTTAAACATACTATACTATGACTTTTTGACATTTTTAACATACTATACTATGACTTTATGATATTTTTAACATACTATACTATGACTTGTTGACATTTTAAACATACTATACTATGACTTTTTGACATTTTTAACATACTATACTATGACTTTAAGACATTATTGACATACTATACTATGACTTTATGACATTTTAAACATACTATACTATGACTTTTTGACTTTTTTAACATACTATACTATGACTTTTTGACATTTTTAACATACTATACTATGACTTTTTAACATTTTTAACATACAATACTATGACTTTATGACATTTTTAACATGCTATAGTATAACTTTAGGCCATTTTAACATACTATACTATGACTTTATGACATTATTAACATACTATACTATGACTTTAAGACATTATTAACATACTATACTATGACTTTATGACATTATTAACATACTATACTATGACTTTTTGACATTATTAACATACTATACTATTACTTTATGACATTATTAACATACTATACTATGACTTTTTGACATTATTAACATACTATACTATGACTTTTTGACATTATTAACATACTAAACTATGACTTTATGACATTTTTAACATACTATACTATGACTTTATGACATTATTAACATAATATACTATGACTTTTTGACATTTTTAACATACTATACTATGACTTTATGACATTATTAACATACTATACTATAACTTTATGACATTATTAACATACTATACTATGACTTTTTGATATTTTAAACATACTATACTATGACTTTATGACATTTTTAACATACTATACTATGACTTTTTGACATTTTTAACATACTATACTATGACTTTTTTACGAAACACTATACTATGACTTTTTGACTTTTTTAACATACTATACTATGACTTTTTGACATTTTTAACATACTATACTATGACTTTTTTACGAAACACTATACTATGACTTTTTAACATTTTTAACATACTATACTATGACTTTATGACATTATTAACATACTATACTATTACTTTATGACATTATTAACATACTATACTATGACTTTTTGACATTATTAACATACTATACTATGACTTTTTGACATTATTAACATACTAAACTATGACTTTATGACATTTTTAACATACTATACTATGACTTTATGACATTATTAACATAATATACTATGACTTTTTGACATTTTTAACATACTATACTATGACTTTATGACATTATTAACATACTATACTATAACTTTATGACATTATTAACATACTATACTATGACTTTTTGATATTTTAAACATACTATACTATGACTTTATGACATTTTTAACATACTATACTATGACTTTTTGACATTTTTAACATACTATACTATGACTTTTTTACGAAACACTATACTATGACTTTTTGACTTTTTTAACATACTATACTATGACTTTTTTACGAAACACTATACTATGACTTTTTAACATTTTTAACATACTATACTATGACTTTATGACATTATTAACATACTATACTATGACTTTTTGACATTTTTAACATACTATACTATGACTTTTTGACATTTTTAACATACTATACTATGACTTTTTGACATTTTTAACATACTATACTATGACTTTTTGACATTTTTAACATACTATACTATGACTTTATGACATTTTTAACATACTATACTATGACTTTTTGACATTTTTAACATACTATACTATGACTTTTTGACATTTTTAACATACTATACTATAACTTTATGACATTTTAACATACTATACTATGACTTTATGACATTTTTAACATACTATACTATGACTTTATGACATTTTTAACATACTATACTATGACTTTATGACATTTTTAACATACTATACTATGACTTTATGACATTTTTAACATACTATACTATGACTTTATGACATTTTTAACATACTATACTATGACTTTATGACATTTTTAACATACTATACTATGACTTTTTGACATTTTTAACATACTATACTATGACTTTATGACATTTTAACATACTATACTATGACTTTATGACATTTTTAACATACTATACTATGACTTTTTAACATTTTTAACATACTATACTATGACTTTATGACATTTTTAACATACTATACTATGACTTTATGACATTTTTAACATACTATACTATGACTTTATGACATTTTAACATACTATACTATGACTTTATGACATTTTTAACATACTATACTATGACTTTTTGACATTTTTAACATACTATACTATGACTTTTTGACATTTCTAACATACTATACTATAACTTTATGACATTTTAACATACTATACTATGACTTTATGACATTTTTAACATACTATACTATGACTTTTTGACATTTTTAACATACTATACTATGACTTTTTGACATTTCTAACATACTATACTATAACTTTATGACATTTTAACATACTATACTATGACTTTTTAACATTTTTAACATACTATACTATGACTTTATGATATTTTTAACATACTATACTATGACTTTATGATATTTTTAACATACTATACTATGACTTTATGACATTATTAACATACTATAGAATGACTTCATGACATTATTAACATACTATACTATGACTTTATGACATTATTAACATACTATAGTATGCCTTCATGACATTATTAACATACTATACTATGACTTTATGATATTTTTAACATACTATACTATGACTTAATGACATTTTTAACATACTATACTATGACTTTATAACATTTTTAACATACAATACTATGACTTTTTGACATTTTTAACATACTATACTATGACTTTATAACATTTTTAACATACAATACTATGACTTTATGACATTATTAACATACTATACTATGACTTTATGACATTATTAACATACTATACTATGACTTTATGACATTATTAACATACTATACTATGACTTTATGATATTTTTAACATACTATACTATGACTTTATGACATTTTTAACATACTATACTATAACTTTATGACATTTTAACATAAAATACTATGACTATGATATTTTTAACATACTATACTATGACTTTATGATATTTTTAACATACTGTACTATGACTTTATGACATTATTAACATACTATACTATGACTTTTTAACATTTTTAACATACTATACTATGACTTTATGACATTATTAACATACTATACTATGACTTTATGATATTTTTAACATACTATACTATGACTTTATGACATTTTTAACATACTATACTATAACTTTATGACATTTTAACATAAAATACTATGACTTTATGATATTTTTAACATACTATACTATGACTTTATGATATTTTTAACATACTGTACTATGACTTTATGACATTATTAACATACTATAGGATGACTTCATGACATTTTTAACATACTATACTATGACTTTTTAACATTTTTAACATACTATACTATGACTTTTTGACATTTTTAACATACTATACTATGACTTTTTTAACATTTTTAACATACTATACTATGACTTTATGACATTTTTAACATACTATACTATGACTTTTTGACATTTTTAACATACTATACTATGACTTTATGACATTTTTAACATACTATACTATGACTTTTTAACATTTTTAACATACTATACTATGACTTTATGACATTTTTAACATACTATACTATGACTTTTTGATATTTTTAACATACTATACTATGACTTTTTAACATTTTTAACATACTATACTATGACTTTATGACATTTTTAACATACTATACTATGACTTTATGACATTTTTAACATACTATACTATGACTTTATGACATTATTAACATACTATACTATGACTTTTTAACATTTTTAACATACTATACTATGACTTTATGACATTTTTAACAACCTATACTATGACTTTATGATATTTTTAACATACTATACTATGACTTTATGACATTTTAACATACTATACTATGACTTTATGATATTTTTAACATACTATACTATGACTTTATGATATTTTTAACATACTATACTATGACTTTATGACATTATTAACATACTATACTATAACTTTATGACATTTTAACATACTATACTATGACTTTATGATATTTTTAACATACTATACTATGACTTTATGATATTTTTAACATACTATACTATGACTTTATGACATTATTAACATACTATAGTATGACTTCATGACATTATTAACATACTATACTATGACTTTTTGACTTTTGTAACATACTATACTATGACTTTATGACATTATTAACATACTATACTATAACTTTATGACATTTTAACATACTATACTATGACTTTATGATATTTTTAACATACTATACTATGACTTTATGACATTTTTAACATACTATACTATGACTTTATGATATTTTTAACATACTATACTATGACTTTATGACATTATTAACATACTATACTATAACTTTATGACATTTTAACATACTATACTATGACTTTATGATATTTTTAACATACTATACTATGACTTTATGACATTTTTAACATACTATACTATGACTTTATGACATTTTTAACATACTATACTATGACTTTATGATATTTTTAACATACTATACTATGACTTTATAACATTTTTAACATACTATACTATGACTTTATGACATTATTAACATACTATACTATGACTTTTTGACATTTTTAACATACTATACTATGACTTTATGACATTATTAACATACTATACTATGACTTTATGACATTATTAACATACTATACTATGACTTTATGACATTATTAACATACTATACTATGACTTTATGATATTTTTAACATACTATACTATGACTTTATGACATTTTTAACATACTATACTATAACTTTATGACATTTTAACATAAAATACTATGACTTTATGATATTTTTAACATACTATACTATGACTTTATGATATTTTTAACATACTGTACTATGACTTTATGACATTATTAACATACTATAGGATGACTTCATGACATTTTTAACATACTATACTATGACTTTTTAACATTTTTAACATACTATACTATGACTTTATGACATTTTTAACATACTATACTATGACTTTTTAACATTTTTAACATACTATACTATGACTTTATGACATTTTTAACATACTATACTATGACTTTTTGACATTTTTAACATACTATACTATGACTTTTTAACATTATTAACATACTATACTATGAATTTTTGACATTTTTAACATACTATACTATGACTTTTTAACATTTTTAACATACAATACTATGACTTTATGACATTTTTAACATGCTATACTATAACTTTATGACATTTTAACATAAAATACTATGACTTTATGACATTATTAACATACTATACTATGACTTTATGATATTTTTAACATACTGTACTATGACTTTATGACATTATTAACATACTATAGGATGACTTCATGACATTTTTAACATACTATACTATGACTTTTTAACATTTTTAACATACTATACTATGACTTTATGACATTTTTAACATACTATACTATGACTTTTTAACATTTTTAACATACTATACTATGACTTTATGACATTTTTAACATACTATACTATGACTTTTTGACATTTTTAACATACTATACTATGACTTTTTAACATTATTAACATACTATACTATGAATTTTTGACATTTTTAACATACTATACTATGACTTTTTAACATTATTAACATACTATACTATGACTTTATGACATTTTTAACATACTATACTATGACTTTTTAACATTTTTAACATACTATACTATGACTTTATGACATTTTTAACATACTATACTATGACTTTATGACATTTTTAACATACTATACTATGACTTTTTAACATTATTAACATACTATACTATGAATTTTTGACATTTTTAACATACTATACTATGACTTTATGATATTTTTAACATACTATACTATGACTTCATGACATTTTTAACATACTATACTATGACTTTTTAACATTTTTAACATACTATACTATGACTTTATGACATTTTTAACATACTATACTATGACTTTTTAACATTTTTAACATACTATACTATGACTTTATGACATTTTTAACATACTATACTATGACTTTATGACATTTTTAACATACTATACTATGACTTTTTAACATTATTAACATACTATACTATGAATTTTTGACATTTTTAACATACTATACTATGACTTTATGACATTTTTAACATACTATACTATGACTTTTTGACATTTTTAACATACTATACTATGACTTTTTAACATTATTAACATACTATACTATGACTTTATGACATTTTTAACATGCTATACTATAACTTTATGACATTTTAACATACTATACTATGACTTTATGACATTTTTAACATACTATACTATGACTTTTTAACATTTTTAACATACTATACTATGACTTTATGATATTTTTAACATACTATACTATGACTTTATGACATTATTAACATACTATAGTATGACTTCATGACATTATTAACACACTATACTATGACTTTATGATATTTTTAACATACTATACTATGACTTAATGATATTTTTAACATACTATACTATGACTTTATGACATTTTTAACATGCTATACTATAACTTTATGACATTTTAACATACTATACTATGACTTTATGACATTTTTAACATACTATACTATGACTTTTTAACATTTTTAACATACTATACTATGACTTCATGACATTATTAACATACTATACTATGACTTTATGATATTTTTAACATACTATACTATGACTTTATGATATTTTTAACATACTATACTTTGACTTTTTGACATTTTTAACATACTACACTATGACTTTATGACATTATTAACATACTATACTATGACTTTATGACATTATTAACATACTATACGATGACTTAATGATATTTTTAACATACTATACTATGACTTTTTGACATTTTTAACATACTATACTATGACTTTATGACATTTTTAACATACTATACTATGACTTTATGACATTATTAACATACTATACTATGACTTTATGATATTTTTAACATACTATACTATGACTTTTTGACATTTTTAACATACTATACTATGACTTTATGATATTTTTAACATACTATACTATGACTTTATGACATTTTTAACATACTATACTATGACTTTATGACATTATTAACATACTATACTATGACTTTATGACATTTTTAACATACTATACTATGACTTTATGATATTTTTAACATACTATACTATGACTTTTTGACATTTTTAACATACTATACTATGACTTTATGACATTTTTAACATACTATACTATGACTTTATGATATTTTTAACATAGTATACTATGACTTTTGGACATTTTTAACATACTACACTATGACTTTTTAACATTTTTAACATACTATACTATGACTTTATGACATTTTTAACATACTATACTATGACTTTATGATATTTTTAACATAGTATACTATGACTTTTGGACATTTTTAACATACTACACTATGACTTTTTAACATTTTTAACATACTATACTATGACTTTATGACATTTTTAACATACTATACTATGACTTTTTAACATTTTTAACATACTATACTATGACTTTTTAACATTTTTAACATACTATACTATGACTTTATGACATTATTAACATACTATACTATGACTTTTTGACATTTTTAACATACTATACTATGACTTTATGACATTTTTAACATACTATACTATGACTTTATGACATTATTAACATACTATACTATGACTTTATGACATTATTAACATACTATACTATGACTTTTTGACATTTTTAACATACTATACTATGACTTTTTAACATTATTAACATACTATACTATGACTTTTTGACATTTTTAACATACTATACTATGACTTTATGACATTTTTAACATACTATACTATGACTTTTTAACATTTTTAACATACTATACTATGACTTTATGACATTTTTAACATACTATACTATGACTTTATGACATTTTTAACATACTATACTATGACTTTATGACATTATTAACATACTATACTATGACTTTTTGACATTTTTAACATACTATACTATGACTTTTTAACATTTTTAACATACTATACTATGACTTTATGACATTTTTAACATCCTATACTATGACTTTATGATATTTTTAACATACTATACTATGACTTTTAAACATTTTTAACATACTATACTATGACTTTATGACATTTTTAACATACTATACTATGACTTTATGACATTTTAACATACTATACTATGACTTTATGATATTTTTAACATACTATACTATGACTTTATGACATTATTAACATACTATACTATAACTTTATGACATTTTAACATACTATACTATGACTTTATGATATTTTTAACATACTATACTATGACTTTATGATATTTTTAACATACTATACTATGACTTTATGACATTATTAACATACTATAGTATGACTTCATGACATTATTAACATACTATACTATGACTTTTTGACTTTTGTAACATACTATACTGCGACTTTATGACATTTTTAACATACTATACTATGACTTTATGATATTTTTAACATACTATACTATGACTTTATGACATTATTAACATACTATAGTATGACTTTATAACATTATTAACATACTATACTATGACTTTTTGACTTTTGTAACATACTATACTGCGACTTTATGACATTTTTAACATACTATACTATGACTTTATGACATTATAAACATACTATACAATGCCTTTTTGACATTTTTAACATACTATACTATGACTTTTAAACATTTTTAACATACTATACTATTACTTCATGTCATTTTTAACATACTATACTATGACTTTATGACATTATAAACATACTATACAATGCCTTTTTGACATTTTTAACATACTATACTATGACTTTTAAACATTTTTAACATACTATACTATTACTTCATGTCATTTTTAACATACTATACTATGACTTTATGACATTATAAACATACTATACAATGCCTTTTTGACATTTCTAACATACTATACTATGACTTTTAAACATTTTTAACATACTATACTATTACTTCATGTCATTTTTAACATACCATACTATGACTTTATGACATTTTTGACATACTATACTATGACTTTTTGACATTATTAACATACTATACTATGACTTTATGACATTATTAACATACTATACTATGACTTTATGACATTATTAACATACTATACTATGACTTTATGACATTATTAACATACTATACTATGACTTTTTGACATTTTTAACATACTATACTATGACTTTATGACATTATTAACATACTATACTATGACTTTATGACATTATTAACATACTATACTATGACTTTATGACATTTTTAACATACTATACTATGACTTTTTGACATTATTAACATACTATACTATGACTTTTTGACATTTTTAACATACTATACTTTGACTTTTTGACATTTTTAACATACTATACTATGACTTTATGACATTATTAACATACTATACTATGACTTTATGACATTATTAACATACTATACGATGACTTAATGATATTTTTAACATACTATACTATGACTTTTTGACATTTTTAACATACTATACTATGACTTTATGACATTTTTAACATACTATACTATGACTTTATGACATTATTAACATACTATACTATGACTTTATGATATTTTTAACATACTATACTATGACTTTTTGACATTTTTAACATACTATACTATGACTTTATGATATTTTTAACATACTATACTATGACTTTATGACATTTTTAACATACTATACTATGACTTTATGACATTATTAACATACTATACTATGACTTTATGACATTTTTAACATACTATACTATGACTTTATGATATTTTTAACATACTATACTATGACTTTTTGACATTTTTAACATACTATACTATGACTTTATGACATTTTTAACATACTATACTATGACTTTATGATATTTTTAACATAGTATACTATGACTTTTGGACATTTTTAACATACTACACTATGACTTTTTAACATTTTTAACATACTATACTATGACTTTATGACATTTTTAACATACTATACTATGACTTTATGATATTTTTAACATAGTATACTATGACTTTTGGACATTTTTAACATACTACACTATGACTTTTTAACATTTTTAACATACTATACTATGACTTTATGACATTTTTAACATACTATACTATGACTTTTTAACATTTTTAACATACTATACTATGACTTTTTAACATTTTTAACATACTATACTATGACTTTATGACATTATTAACATACTATACTATGACTTTTTGACATTTTTAACATACTATACTATGACTTTATGACATTTTTAACATACTATACTATGACTTTATGACATTATTAACATACTATACTATGACTTTATGACATTATTAACATACTATACTATGACTTTTTGACATTTTTAACATACTATACTATGACTTTTTAACATTATTAACATACTATACTATGACTTTTTGACATTTTTAACATACTATACTATGACTTTATGACATTTTTAACATACTATACTATGACTTTTTAACATTTTTAACATACTATACTATGACTTTATGACATTTTTAACATACTATACTATGACTTTATGACATTTTTAACATACTATACTATGACTTTATGACATTATTAACATACTATACTATGACTTTTTGACATTTTTAACATACTATACTATGACTTTTTAACATTTTTAACATACTATACTATGACTTTATGACATTTTTAACATCCTATACTATGACTTTATGATATTTTTAACATACTATACTATGACTTTTAAACATTTTTAACATACTATACTATGACTTTATGACATTTTTAACATACTATACTATGACTTTATGACATTTTAACATACTATACTATGACTTTATGATATTTTTAACATACTATACTATGACTTTATGACATTATTAACATACTATACTATAACTTTATGACATTTTAACATACTATACTATGACTTTATGATATTTTTAACATACTATACTATGACTTTATGATATTTTTAACATACTATACTATGACTTTATGACATTATTAACATACTATAGTATGACTTCATGACATTATTAACATACTATACTATGACTTTTTGACTTTTGTAACATACTATACTGCGACTTTATGACATTTTTAACATACTATACTATGACTTTATGATATTTTTAACATACTATACTATGACTTTATGACATTATTAACATACTATAGTATGACTTTATAACATTATTAACATACTATACTATGACTTTTTGACTTTTGTAACATACTATACTGCGACTTTATGACATTTTTAACATACTATACTATGACTTTATGACATTATAAACATACTATACAATGCCTTTTTGACATTTTTAACATACTATACTATGACTTTTAAACATTTTTAACATACTATACTATTACTTCATGTCATTTTTAACATACTATACTATGACTTTATGACATTATAAACATACTATACAATGCCTTTTTGACATTTTTAACATACTATACTATGACTTTTAAACATTTTTAACATACTATACTATTACTTCATGTCATTTTTAACATACTATACTATGACTTTATGACATTATAAACATACTATACAATGCCTTTTTGACATTTCTAACATACTATACTATGACTTTTAAACATTTTTAACATACTATACTATTACTTCATGTCATTTTTAACATACCATACTATGACTTTATGACATTTTTGACATACTATACTATGACTTTTTGACATTATTAACATACTATACTATGACTTTATGACATTATTAACATACTATACTATGACTTTATGACATTATTAACATACTATACTATGACTTTATGACATTATTAACATACTATACTATGACTTTTTGACATTTTTAACATACTATACTATGACTTTATGACATTATTAACATACTATACTATGACTTTATGACATTATTAACATACTATACTATGACTTTATGACATTTTTAACATACTATACTATGACTTTTTGACATTATTAACATACTATACTATGACTTTTTGACATTTTTAACATACTATACTATGACTTTATGACATTTTTAACATACTATACTATGACTTTATGATATTTTTAACATACTATACTATGACGTTTTGACATTTTTAACACAATATACTATAAATTTATGACATTTATAACTTACAATACTATGACTTTATGACATTTATAACATACTATACTATGAGTTTATGACATTTTTAACATACTATACTATAACTTTATGACATTTCTAACATACTATACTATGAGTTTATGACATTTTTAACATACTATACTATGACTTTATGACATTTTTAACATACTATACTATGACTTTATGACATTATTAACATACTATACTATGACTTTTTGACATTTTTAACATACTATACTATGACTTTTTGACATTTTTAACATACTATACTATGAGTTTATGACATTTTTAACATACTATACTATGACTTTATGACATTTTTAACATACTATACTATGACTTTTTGACATTTTTAACATACTATACTATGACTTTATGACATTATTAACATACTATACTATGACTTTTTGACATTTTTAACATACTATACTATGACTTTTTGACATTTTTAACATACTATACTATGACTTTATGACATTATTAACATACTATACTATGACTTTTTGACATTTTTAACATACTATACTATGACTTTATGACATTATTAACATACTATACTATGACTTTTTGACATTTTTAACATACTATACTATGACTTTTTGACATTTTTAACATACTATACTATGACTTTATGACATTTTTAACATCCTATACCATGACTTTATGATATTTTTAACATACTATACTATGACTTTTAAACATTTTTAACATACTATACTATGACTTTATGACATTTTAACATACTATACTATGACTTTATGACATTTTAACATACTATACTATGACTTTATGATATTTTTAACATACTATACTATGACTTTATGATATTTTTAACATACTATACTATGACTTTATGATATTTTTAACATACTATACTATGACTTTATGACATTTTAACATACTATACTATGACTTTATGATATTTTTAACATACTATACTATGACTTTATGATATTTTTAACATACTATACTATGACTTTATGACATTATTAACATACTATAGTATGACTTCATGACATTATTAACATACTATACTATGACTTTTTGACTTTTGTAACATACTATACTATGACTTTATGATATTTTTAACATACTATACTATGACTTTATGATATTTTTAACATACTATACTATGACTTTATAACATTTTTAACATACTATACTATGACTTTTTGACATTTTTAACATACTATACTATGACTTTATGACATTATTAACATACTATACTATGACTTTATGACATTATTAACATACTATACTATGACTTTATGACATTATTAACATACTATACTATGACTTTATGATATTTTTAACATACTATACTATGACTTTATGACATTTTTAACATACTATACTATAACTTTATGACATTTTAACATAAAATACTATGACTTTATGATATTTTTAACATACTATACTATGACTTTATGATATTTTTAACATACTGTACTATGACTTTATGACATTATTAACATACTATAGGATGACTTCATGACATTTTTAACATACTATACTATGACTTTTTAACATTTTTAACATACTATACTATGACTTTATGACATTTTTAACATACTATACTATGACTTTTTAACATTTTTAACATACTATACTATGACTTTATGACATTTTTAACATACTATACTATGACTTTTTAACATTATTAACATACTATACTATGAATTTTTGACATTTTTAACATACTATACTATGACTTTTTAACATTTTTAACATACAATACTATGACTTTATGACATTTTTAACATGCTATACTATAACTTTATGACATTTTAACATAAAATACTATGACTTTATGATATTTTTAACATACTATACTATGACTTTATGATATTTTTAACATACTGTACTATGACTTTATGACATTATTAACATACTATACTATGACTTTATGACATTTTTAACATACTATACTATGACTTTTTAACTTTTTTAACATACTACACTATGACTTTTTGACATTTTTAACATACTATACTATGACTTTTTAACATTATTAACATACTATATTATGAATTTTTGACATTTTTAACATACTATACTATGACTTTTTAACATTTTTAACATACAATACTATGACTTTATGACATTTTTAACATGCTATACTATAACTTTATGACATTTTAACATAAAATACTATGACTTTATGATATTTTTAACATACTATACTATGACTTTATGATATTTTTAACATACTGTACTATGACTTTATGACATTATTAACATACTATAGGATGACTTCATGACATTTTTAACATACTATACTATGACTTTTTAACATTTTTAACATACTATACTATGACTTTATGACATTTTTAACATACTATACTATGACTTTTTGACATTTTTAACATGCTATACTATAACTTTATGACATTTTAACATACTATACTATGACTTTTTAACATTTTTAACATACTATACTATGACTTTATGATATTTTTAACATACTATACTATGACTTTATGATATTTTTAACATACTATACTATGACTTTATGACATTATTAACATACTATACTATGACTTTTTCACATTTTTAACATACTATACTATGACTTCATGACATTATTAACATACTATACTATGACTTTATGATATTTTTAACATACTATACTATGACTTAATGATATTTTTAACATACTATACTATGACTTTATGACATTTTTAACATGCTATACTATAACTTTATGACATTTTAACATACTATACTATGACTTTATGACATTTTTAACATACTATACTATGACTTTTTAACATTTTTAACATACTATAGTATGACTTCATGACATTATTAACATACTATACTATGACTTTATGATATTTTTAACATACTATACTATGACTTTAGGATATTTTTAACATACTATACTTTGACTTTTTGACATTTTTAACATACTACACTATGACTTTATGACATTATTAACATACTATACTATGACTTTATGACATTATTAACATACTATACGATGACTTTATGATATTTTTAACATACTATACTATGACTTTTTGACATTTTTAACATACTATACTATGACTTTATGACATTTTTAACATACTATACTATGACTTTATGACATTATTAACATACTATACTATGACTTTATGACATTATTAACATACTATACTATGACTTTATGATATTTTTAACATACTATACTATGACTTTATGATATTTTTAACATACTATACTATGACTTTTTGACATTTTTAACATACTATACTATGACTTTATGACATTTTTAACATACTATACTATGACTTCATGACATTTTTAACATACTATACTATGACTTTATGACATTTTTAACATACTATACTATGACTTTATGACATTTTTAACATACTATACTATGACTTTATGATATTTTTAACATACTATACTATGACTTTTTGACATTTTTAACATACTATACTATGACTTTATGACATTTTTAACATACTATACTATGACTTTATGACATTATTAACATACTATACTATGACTTTATGATATTTTTAACATACTATACTATGACTTTTTGACATTATTAACATACTATACTATGACTTTTTGACATTTTTAACATACTATACTATGACTTTTTGACATTTTTAACATACTATACTATGAGTTTATGACATTTTTAACATACTATACTATGACTTTATGACATTTTTAACATACTATACTATGACTTTTTGACATTTTTAACATACTATACTATGACTTTATGACATTATTAACATACTATACTATGACTTTTTGACATTATTAACATACTATACTATGACTTTTTGACATTTTTAACATACTATACTATGACTTTATGACATTATTAACATACTATACTATGACTTTATGACATTTTTAACATACTATACAATGCCTTTTTGACATTTTTAACATACTATACTATGACTTTTAAACATTTTTAACATACTATACTATTACTTCATGTCATTTTTAACATACTATACTATGACTTTATGACATTATAAACATACTATACAATGCCTTTTTGACATTTTTAACATACTATACTATGACTTTTAAACATTTTTAACATACTATACTATTACTTCATGTCATTTTTAACATACTATACTATGACTTTATGACATTATAAACATACTATACAATGCCTTTTTGACATTTCTAACATACTATACTATGACTTTTAAACATTTTTAACATACTATACTATTACTTCATGTCATTTTTAACATACCATACTATGACTTTATGACATTTTTGACATACTATACTATGACTTTTTGACATTATTAACATACTATACTATGACTTTATGACATTATTAACATACTATACTATGACTTTATGACATTATTAACATACTATACTATGACTTTATGACATTATTAACATACTATACTATGACTTTTTGACATTTTTAACATACTATACTATGACTTTATGACATTATTAACATACTATACTATGACTTTATGACATTTTTAACATACTATACTATGACTTTTTGACATTATTAACATACTATACTATGACTTTTTGACATTTTTAACATACTATACTATGACTTTATGACATTTTTAACATACTATACTATGACTTTATGATATTTTTAACATACTATACTATGACGTTTTGACATTTTTAACACAATATACTATAAATTTATGACATTTATAACTTACAATACTATGACTTTATGACATTTTTAACATACTATACTATGAGTTTATGACATTTTTAACATACTATACTATGACTTTATGACATTTTTAACATACTATACTATGACTTTATGACATTATTAACATACTATACTATGACTTTTTGACATTTTTAACATACTATACTATGACTTTTTGACATTTTTAACATACTATACTATGAGTTTATGACATTTTTAACATACTATACTATGACTTTATGACATTTTTAACATACTATACTATGACTTTTTGACATTTTTAACATACTATACTATGACTTTATGACATTATTAACATACTATACTATGACTTTTTGACATTTTTAACATACTATACTATGACTTTTTGACATTTTTAACATACTATACTATGACTTTATGACATTATTAACATACTATACTATGACTTTTTGACATTTTTAACATACTATACTATGACTTTATGACATTATTAACATACTATACTATGACTTTTTGACATTTTTAACATACTATACTATGACTTTTTGACATTTTTAACATACTATACTATGACTTTATGACATTTTTAACATCCTATACCATGACTTTATGATATTTTTAACATACTATACTATGACTTTTAAACATTTTTAACATACTATACTATGACTTTATGACATTTTAACATACTATACTATGACTTTATGACATTTTAACATACTATACTATGACTTTATGATATTTTTAACATACTATACTATCACTTTATGATATTTTTAACATACTATACTATGACTTTATGATATTTTTAACATACTATACTATGACTTTATGACATTTTAACATACTATACTATGACTTTATGATATTTTTAACATACTATACTATGACTTTATGATATTTTTAACATACTATACTATGACTTTATGACATTATTAACATACTATAGTATGACTTCATGACATTATTAACATACTATACTATGACTTTTTGACTTTTGTAACATACTATACTGCGACTTTATGACATTTTTAACATACTATACTATGACTTTATGATATTTTTAACATACTATACTATGACTTTATAACATTTTTAACATACTATACTATGACTTTTTGACATTTTTAACATACTATACTATGACTTTATGACATTATTAACATACTATACTATGACTTTATGACATTATTAACATACTATACTATGACTTTATGACATTATTAACATACTATACTATGACTTTATGATATTTTTAACATACTATACTATGACTTTATGACATTTTTAACATACTATACTATAACTTTATGACATTTTAACATAAAATACTATGACTTTATGATATTTTTAACATACTATACTATGACTTTATGATATTTTTAACATACTGTACTATGACTTTATGACATTATTAACATACTATAGGATGACTTCATGACATTTTTAACATACTATACTATGACTTTTTAACATTTTTAACATACTATACTATGACTTTATGACATTTTTAACATACTATACTATGACTTTTTAACATTTTTAACATACTATACTATGACTTTATGACATTTTTAACATACTATACTATGACTTTTTAACATTATTAACATACTATACTATGACTTTATGACATTATTAACATACTATACTATGACTTTATGACATTTTTAACATACTATACTATGACTTTATGACATTTTTAACATACTATACTATGACTTTTTAACATTATTAACATACTATACTATGACTTTTTGACATTATTAACATACTATACTATGATTTTATGACATTTTTAACATACTATACTATGACTTTTTAACTTTTTTAACATACTATACTATGACTTTATGACATTATTAACATACTATACTATGACTTTATGACATTTTTAACATACTATACTATGACTTTTTAACATTATTAACATACTATACTATGACTTTATGACATTATTAACATACTATACTATGACTTTATGACATTTTTAACATACTATACTATGACTTTTTAACTTTTTTAACATACTATACTATGACTTTTTGACATTTTTAACATACTATACTATGACTTTTTAACATTATTAACATACTATACTATGAATTTTTGACATTTTTAACATACTATACTATGACTTTTTAACATTTTTAACATACAATACTATGACTTTATGACATTTTTAACATGCTATACTATAACTTTATGACATTTTAACATAAAATACTATGACTTTATGATATTTTTAACATACTATACTATGACTTTATGATATTTTTAACATACTGTACTATGACTTTATGACATTATTAACATACTATAGGATGACTTCATGACATTTTTAACATACTATACTATGACTTTTTAACATTTTTAACATACTATACTATGACTTTATGACATTTTTAACATACTATACTATGACTTTTTAACATTTTTAACATACTATACTATGACTTTATGACATTTTTAACATACTATACTATGACTTTTTGACATTTTTAACATACTATACTATGACTTTTTAACATTATTAACATACTATACTATGACTTTATGACATTTTTAACATGCTATACTATAACTTTATGACATTTTAACATACTATACTATGACTTTTTAACATTTTTAACATACTATACTATGACTTTATGATATTTTTAACATACTATACTATGACTTTATGATATTTTTAACATACTATACTATGACTTTATGACATTATTAACATACTATACTATGACTTTTTAACATTTTTAACATACTATACTATGACTTCATGACATTATTAACATACTATACTATGACTTTATGATATTTTTAACATACTATACTATGACTTAATGATATTTTTAACATACTATACTATGACTTTATGACATTTTTAACATGCTATACTATAACTTTATGACATTTTAACATACTATACTATGACTTTATGACATTTTTAACATACTATACTATGACTTTTTAACATTTTTAACATACTATAGTATGACTTCATGACATTATTAACATACTATACTATGACTTTATGATATTTTTAACATACTATACTATGACTTTAGGATATTTTTAACATACTATACTATGACTTTTTGACATTTTTAACATACTATACTATGACTTTATGACATTTTTAACATCCTATACCATGACTTTATGATATTTTTAACATACTATACTATGACTTTTTGACATTTCTAACATACTATACTATGACTTTATGACATTTTAACATACTATACTATGACTTTATGACATTTTAACATACTATACTATGACTTTATGATATTTTTAACATACTATACTATGACTTTATGATATTTTTAACATACTATACTATGACTTTATGATATTTTTAACATACTATACTATGACTTTATGACATTTTAACATACTATACTATGACTTTATGATATTTTTAACATACTATACTATGACTTTATGATATTTTTACCATACTATACTATGACTTTATGACATTATTAACATACTATAGTATGACTTCATGACATTATTAACATACTATACTATGACTTTATGACATTTTTAACATACTATACTATGACTTTATGATATTTTTAACATACTATACTATGACTTTATAACATTTTTAACATACTATACTATGACTTTTTGACATTTTTAACATACTATACTATGACTTTATGACATTATTAACATACTATACTATGACTTTATGACATTATTAACATACTATACTATGACTTTATGACATTATTAACATACTATACTATGACTTTATGATATTTTTAACATACTATACTATGACTTTATGACATTTTTAACATACTATACTATAACTTTATGACATTTTAACATAAAATACTATGACTTTATGATATTTTTAACATACTATACTATGACTTTATGATATTTTTAACATACTGTACTATGACTTTATGACATTATTAACATACTATAGGATGACTTCATGACATTTTTAACATACTATACTATGACTTTTTAACATTTTTAACATACTATACTATGACTTTATGACATTTTTAACATACTATACTATGACTTTTTAACATTTTTAACATACTATACTATGACTTTATGACCTTTTTAACATACTATACTATGACTTTTTAACATTATTAACATACTATACTATGAATTTTTGACATTTTTAACATACTATACTATGACTTTTTAACATTTTTAACATACAATACTATGACTTTATGACATTTTTAACATGCTATACTATAACTTTATGACATTTTAACATAAAATACTATGACTTTATGATATTTTTAACATACTATACTATGACTTTATGATATTTTTAACATACTGTACTATGACTTTATGACATTATTAACATACTATACTATGACTTTATGACATTTTTAACATACTATACTATGACTTTTTAACTTTTTTAACATACTATACTATGACTTTTTGACATTTTTAACATACTATACTATGACTTTTTAACATTATTAACATACTATACTATGAATTTTTGACATTTTTAACATACTATACTATGACTTTTTAACATTTTTAACATACAATACTATGACTTTATGACATTTTTAACATGCTATACTATAACTTTATGACATTTTAACATAAAATACTATGACTTTATGATATTTTTAACATACTATACTATGACTTTATGATATTTTTAACATACTGTACTATGACTTTATGACATTATTAACATACTATACTATGACTTTTTAACATTTTTAACATACTATACTATGACTTTATGACATTTTTAACATACTATACTATGACTTTTTGACATTTTTAACATACTATACTATGACTTTTTAACATTATTAACATACTATACTATGACTTTATGACATTTTTAACATGCTATACTATAACTTTATGACATTTTAACATACTATACTATGACTTTTTAACATTTTTAACATACTATACTATGACTTTATGATATTTTTAACATACTATACTATGACTTTATGATATTTTTAACATACTATACTATGACTTTATGACATTATTAACATACTATACTATGACTTTTTAACATTTTTAACATACTATACTATGACTTCATGACATTATTAACATACTATACTATGACTTTATGATATTTTTAACATACTATACTATGACTTAATGATATTTTTAACATACTATACTATGACTTTATGACATTTTTAACATGCTATACTATAACTTTATGACATTTTAACATACTATACTATGACTTTATGACATTTTTAACATACTATACTATGACTTTTTAACATTTTTAACATACTATAGTATGACTTCATGACATTATTAACATACTATACTATGACTTTATGATATTTTTAACATACTATACTATGACTTTAGGATATTTTTAACATACTATACTTTGACTTTTTGACATTTTTAACATACTACACTATGACTTTATGACATTATTAACATACTATACTATGACTTTATGACATTATTAACATACTATACGATGACTTTATGATATTTTTAACATACTATACTATGACTTTTTGACATTTTTAACATACTATACTATGACTTTATGACATTTTTAACATACTATACTATGACTTTATGACATTATTAACATACTATACTATGACTTTATGACATTATTAACATACTATACTATGACTTTATGATATTTTTAACATACTATACTATGACTTTATGATATTTTTAACATACTATACTATGACTTTTTGACATTTTTAACATACTATACTATGACTTTATGATATTTTTAACATACTATACTATGACTTTTTGACATTTTTAACATACTATACTATGACTTTATGACATTTTTAACATACTATACTATGACTTTTTAACATTTTTAACATACTATACTATGACTTTATGACATTTTTAACATACTATACTATGACTTTATGACATTTTTAACATACTATACTATGACTTTATGACATTATTAACATACTATACTATGACTTTTTGACATTTTTAACATACTATACTATGACTTTTTGACATTTTTAACATACTATACTATGACTTTATGACATTTTTAACATACTATACTATGACTTTATGACATTTTTAACATACTATACTATGACTTTATGATATTTTTAACATACTATACTATGACTTTATGACATTATTAACATACTATACTATAACTTTATGACATTTTAACATACTATACTATGACTTTATGATATTTTTAACATACTATACTATGACTTTATGATATTTTTAACATACTATACTATGACTTTATGACATTATTAACATACTATACTATGACTTTATGATATTTTTAACATACTATACTATGACTTTATGACATTTTAACATACTATACTATGACTTTATGATATTTTTAACATACTATACTATGACTTTATGATATTTTTAACATACTATACTATGACTTTATGACATTATTAACATACTATACTATAACTTTATGACATTTTAACATACTATACTATGACTTTATGATATTTTTAACATACTATACTATGACTTTATGATATTTTTAACATACTATACTATGCCTTTATGACATTATTAACATACTATAGTATGACTTCATGACATTTTTAACATACTATACTATGACTTTATGACATTATAAACATACTATACAATGCCTTTTTGACATTTTTAACATACTATACTATGACTTTTAAACATTTTTAACATACTATACTATTACTTCATGTCATTATTAACATACTATACTATGACTTTATGACATTTTTAACATACTATACTATGACTTTATGACATTATTAACATACTATACTATGACTTTATGACATTATTAACATACTATACTATGACTTTTTGACATTTTTAACATACTATACTATGACTTTATGACATTATTAACATACTATACTATGACTTTTTGACATTTTTAACATACTATACTATGACTTTTTGACATTTTTAACATACAATACTATGACTTTATGACATTTTTAACATACGATACTATGACGTTTTGACATTTTTAACACAATATACTATAAATTTATGACATTTATAACTTACAATACTATGACTTTATGACATTTTTAACATACTATACTATGAGTTTATGACATTTTTAACATACTATACTATGACTTTATGACATTTTTAACATACTATACTATGAGCTTTATGACATTTTTACATACTATACTATACTATGACTTTTATGCAACATTTTTAACATACTATACTATGACTTTATGACATTTTTAACATACTATACTATGACTTTATGACATTTTTAACATACTATACTATGACTTTATGATATTTTTAACATACTATACTATGACTTTTTGACATTTTTAACATACTATACTATGACTTTATGACATTTTTAACATACTATACTATGACTTTATGACATTATTAACATACTATACTATGACTTTATGATATTTTTAACATACTATACTATGACTTTTTGACATTTTTAACATACTATACTATGACTTTATGACATTTTTAACATACTATACTATGACTTTATGACATTTTTAACATACTATACTATGACTTTATGACATTTTTAACATACTATACTATGACTTTATGACATTTTTAACATACTATACTATGACTTTATGATATTTTTAACATAGTATACTATGACTTTTGGACATTTTTAACATACTACACTATGACTTTTTAACATTTTTAACATACTATACTATGACTTTATGACATTTTTAACATACTATACTATGACTTTTTAACATTTTTAACATACTATACTATGACTTTTTAACATTTTTAACATACTATACTATGACTTTATGACATTATTAACATACTATACTATGACTTTATGACATTATTAACATACTATACTATGACTTTTTGACATTTTTAACATACTATACTATGACTTTTTGACATTTTTAACATACTATACTATGACTTTATGACATTTTTAACATACTATACTATGACTTTATGACATTATTAACATACTATACTATGACTTTATGACATTATTAACATACTATACTATGACTTTTTGACATTTTTAACATACTATACTATGACTTTTTAACATTATTAACATACTATACTATGACTTTTTGACATTTTTAACATACTATACTATGACTTTATGACATTTTTAACATACTATACTATGACTTTTTAACATTTTTAACATACTATACTATGACTTTATGACATTTTTAACATACTATACTATGACTTTATGACATTTTTAACATACTATACTATGACTTTATGACATTATTAACATACTATACTATGACTTTTTGACATTTTTAACATACTATACTATGACTTTATGACATTTTTAACATACTATACTATGACTTTATGACATTATTAACATACTATACTATGACTTTATGACATTATTAACATACTATACTATGACTTTTTGACATTTTTAACATACTATACTATGACTTTTTAACATTATTAACATACTATACTATGACTTTTTGACATTTTTAACATACTATACTATGACTTTATGACATTTTTAACATACTATACTATGACTTTTTAACATTTTTAACATACTATACTATGACTTTATGACATTTTTAACATACTATACTATGACTTTATGACATTTTTAACATACTATACTATGACTTTATGACATTATTAACATACTATACTATGACTTTTTGACATTTTTAACATACTATACTATGACTTTTTAACATTTTTAACATACTATACTATGACTTTATGACATTTTTAACATCCTATACTATGACTTTATGATATTTTTAACATACTATACTATGACTTTTAAACATTTTTAACATACTATACTATGACTTTATGACATTTTTAACATACTATACTATGACTTTATGACATTTTAACATACTATACTATGACTTTATGATATTTTTAACATACTATACTATGACTTTATGACATTATTAACATACTATACTATAACTTTATGACATTTTAACATACTATACTATGACTTTATGATATTTTTAACATACTATACTATGACTTTATGATATTTTTAACATACTATACTATGACTTTATGACATTATTAACATACTATAGTATGACTTCATGACATTATTAACATACTATACTATGACTTTTTGACTTTTGTAACATACTATACTGCGACTTTATGACATTTTTAACATACTATACTATGACTTTATGATATTTTTAACATACTATACTATGACTTTATGACATTATTAACATACTATAGTATGACTTTATAACATTATTAACATACTATACTATGACTTTTAAACATTTTTAACATACTATACTATTACTTCATGTCATTTTTAACATACTATACTATGACTTTATGACATTATAAACATACTATACAATGCCTTTTTGACATTTTTAACATACTATACTATGACTTTATGACATTTTTAACATACTATACTATGACTTTATGATATTTTTAACATAGTATACTATGACTTTTGGACATTTTTAACATACTACACTATGACTTTTTAACATTTTTAACATACTATACTATGACTTTATGACATTTTTAACATACTATACTATGACTTTTTAACATTTTTAACATACTATACTATGACTTTTTAACATTTTTAACATACTATACTATGACTTTATGACATTATTAACATACTATACTATGACTTTATGACATTATTAACATACTATACTATGACTTTTTGACATTTTTAACATACTATACTATGACTTTTTGACATTTTTAACATACTATACTATGACTTTATGACATTTTTAACATACTATACTATGACTTTATGACATTATTAACATACTATACTATGACTTTATGACATTATTAACATACTATACTATGACTTTATGACATTATTAACATACTATACTATGACTTTTTGACATTTTTAACATACTATACTATGACTTTTTAACATTATTAACATACTATACTATGACTTTTTGACATTTATAACATACTATACTATGACTTTATGACATTTTTAACATACTATACTATGACTTTTTAACATTTTTAACATACTATACTATGACTTTATGACATTTTTAACATACTATACTATGACTTTATGACATTTTTAACATACTATACTATGACTTTATGACATTATTAACATACTATACTATGACTTTTTGACATTTTTAACATACTATACTATGACTTTTTAACATTTTTAACATACTATACTATGACTTTATGACATTTTTAACATCCTATACTATGACTTTATGATATTTTTAACATACTATACTATGACTTTTAAACATTTTTAACATACTATACTATGACTTTATGACATTTTTAACATACTATACTATGACTTTATGACATTATTAACATACTATACTATTACTTCATGTCATTTTTAACATACCATACTATGACTTTATGACATTTTTGACATACTATACTATGACTTTTTGACATTTTTAACATACTATACTATGACTTTATGACATTATTAACATACTATACTAGGACTTTATGACATTATTAACATACTATACTATGACTTTATGACATTATTAACATACTATACTATGACTTTTTGACATTTTTAACATACTATACTATGACTTTATGACATTATTAACATACTATACTATGACTTTATGACATTTTTAACATACTATACTATGACTTTTTGACATTATTAACATACTATACTATGACTTTTTGACATTTTTAACATACTATACTATGACTTTATGACATTTTTAACATACGATACTATGACGTTTTGACATTTTTAACACAATATACTATAAATTTATGACATTTATAACTTACAATACTATGACTTTATGACATTTTTAACATACTATACTATGAGTTTATGACATTTTTAACATACTATACTATGACTTTATGACATTTTTAACATACTATACTATGACTTTATGACATTAATAACATACTATACTATGACTTTTTGACATTTTTAACATACTATACTATGACTTTTTGACATTTTTAACATACTATACTATGACTTTATGACATTTTTAACATCCTATACCATGACTTTATGATATTTTTAACATACTATACTATGACTTTTAAACATTTTTAACATACTATACTATGACTTTATGACATTTTAACATACTATACTATGACTTTATGACATTTTAACATACTATACTATGACTTTATGACATTTTTAACATACTATACTATGACTTTATGACATTATTAACATACTATACTATGACTTTTTGACATTTTTAACATACTATACTATGACTTTTTGACATTTTTAACATACTATACTATGACTTTATGACATTTTTAACATCCTATACCATGACTTTATGATATTTTTAACATACTATACTATGACTTTATAGACATTTTAACATACTATACTATGACTTTATGACATTTTAACATACTATACTATGACTTTATGACATTTTAACATACTATACTATGACTTTATGATATTTTTAACATACTATACTATGACTTTATGATATTTTTAACATACTATACTATGACTTTATGATATTTTTAACATACTATACTATGACTTTATGACATTTTAACATACTATACTATGACTTTATGATATTTTTAACATACTATACTATGACTTTATGATATTTTTAACATACTATACTATGACTTTATGACATTATTAACATACTATACTATAACTTTATGACATTTTAACATACTATACTATGACTTTATGATATTTTTAACATACTATACTATGACTTTATGATATTTTTAACATACTATACTATGCCTTTATGACATTATTAACATACTATAGTATGACTTCATGACATTTTTAACATACTATACTATGACTTTATGACATTATAAACATACTATACAATGCCTTTTTGACATTTTTAACATACTATACTATGACTTTTAAACATTTTTAACATACTATACTATTACTTCATGTCATTATTAACATACTATACTATGACTTTATGACATTTTTAACATACTATACTATGACTTTTTGACATTTTTAACATACTATACTATGACTTTATGACATTATTAACATACTATACTATGACTTTATGACATTTTTAACATACTATACTATGACTTTTTATGACATTTATTAACATACTATACTATGACTTTATGACATTTTTAACATACTATACTATGACTTTTTGACATTATTAACATACTATACTATGACTTTTTGACATTTTTAACATACTATACTATGACTTTTTGACATTTTTAACATACAATACTATGACTTTATGACATTTTTAACATACGATACTATGACGTTTTGACATTTTTAACACAATATACTATAAATTTATGACATTTATAACTTACAATACTATGACTTTATGACATTTTTAACATACTATACTATGAGTTTATGACATTTTTAACATACTATACTATGACTTTATGACATTTTTAACATACTATACTATGAGTTTATGACATTTTTTACATACTATACTATGACTTTATGACATTTTTAACATACTATACTATGACTTTATGATATTTTAACATACTATACTATGACTTCATGACATTTTAACATACTATACTATGACTTTTTGATATTTTTAACATACTATACTATGACTTTTAAAATTTTTAACATACAATAATATGACGTTTTGACATTTTTAACACAATATACTATGACTTTTTTACGAAACACTATACTATTGGCGGTTTTCCACTGCGTGGTATCTACTCGACTCGCCTCGACTCTACTCGCCTTTTTTGGTTTTCCATTACGAAATAAAGTCCCTGGGACCTGCTACCAGGTACTTTTTTAGCTGATGCGATACTAAAAGGTGACGTGGAAACCTGCAGGCTGCTGGTTGGTCGGATCGCTGCATTGTTAGCAGACAAGAGTGCGGAGTGTGTGTCCGGAACAAACGGGACATTTAAAATATATATTCTAGCCAGACACCGACAGATTATCTACTCTCTGCACTATTCTAACTTTCCAAATGTTCAATATTAAGGGCTATATATTAGGGGATTTATGTTGTTTCCAATATTACACACTGTTCCTTTAAAAAAACAAGACAATATATCAAAGAAAAGTTTTTATTTAGCTCTTCAAGTAGCGCATCAAACCCTCCCGTCCATCCCGGTCTTCGTCCCCTGCACCCTGTGACAGTGTCCCCCCGGCTCTGCTGGCCATGATGCGTCCCAGTCGTTGTCATAAGCCTCTCCATGACTCTCATAAAGATTATATGAAGCCCAGCGGGTCAGAACCAGAGATTTCACCCGTCGGACATCGCCCACCAGACGGTCTGCGGCGGCGGTTTTGCAAAGCGTTAATGCTCTGAAACACAGACGGTACACAGCAGACATGTTCTGGTGTGTAATCATGGTTGCTAAAGTTCATGTACTTTATATAGCGTATAGTAAATACTGACCGGGGTCCCTAACACATGCAAATGTTAGCTAACGTTACCAGGAAACTTAACTTACCCTTTGGTGTCGGCGAACAACAGTCATGTCGACGTCTGAACTACGTCGGAATTCCCAAACTCGTTCTTTTTTAGCGGTGATTTTAGTTGCTTTCTTTAGCTTCTTTTGAAACAAAACATTGGCGAGTAGCCGACGTGCTGTTGTGAATCCCGTTGAAAATTACGTCATCACGCGTAGCTATGGTAACCAGCCACGCTGAGGCGTTACTCAATCTGCAATGGAAAACCGACCGAGAATGGGTCGAACCGAGTAGAGGCGAGTCAAGGCGAGGCGAGTCGAGTTGTTACCATCAATGGAAAAACGCCATATGACTTTGTGACTTTTTTAACACACTATACTATAACTTTATGACATTTTTAACATACTATACTATGACTTTATGATATTTTTAACATACTATACTATGACTTTTTGACATTTTTAGCATACTATACTATAACTTTATGACATTTATAACTTACAATACTATGACTTTTTGACTTTTTTAACATACTATACTATGACTTTATTACATTTTTAACATACTATACTATAACTTTATGACATTTCTAACATACTATACTATGACTTTATGACATTTTTAACATACTATACTATGACTTTATGACATTTTTAACATACTAAACTATGACTTTATGACATTAACATACTAAACTATGACTTTATGACATTTTTTAACATACTACACTATGACTTTTTATCATTTTTAACATACTATATTATGACTTTATGACATTTTAACATACTATACTATGACTTTATGACATTATTAACATACTATACTATAACTTTATGACATTTATAAATTACAATACTATGACTTTTTATCATTTTTACCATACTATACTATGACTTTTTGACATTTTTAACATACTATACTATGACTTTATGACTTTGTTAACACACTATACTATGACTTTATTACATATTAAACATACTATACTATAACTTTATGACATTTATGACTTACAATACTATGACTTTTTAACATTATTAACATACTATACTATGACTTTATGACATTATTAACATACTATACTATGACTTTTAAACATTTTTAACATACTATACTATGACTTTATGACATTTTTAACATACTATACTATGACTTTTAAACATTATTAACATACTATACTATGACTTTATGATATTTTTAACATACTATACTATGACTTTTAAACATTATTAACATACTATACTATGACTTTTTGACTTTTTTAACACACTATACTATAACTTTATGACATTTATAACTTACAATACTATGACTTTTGTAACATACTATACTATAACTTTTTGACATTTTTAACATACTATACTTTCCTATACTATACCTTATGATACTATACTTTATGACATTATTAACATACTATGTTAATAATGTACTATACTATGACTTTATGACATTTTTAACATACTATACTATGACTTTTTGATATTTTTAACATACTATACTATGACTTTTAAACATTATTAACATACTATACTATGACTTTTTGACTTTTTTACCACACTATACTATAACTTTATGACATTTTTAACATACTATACTATGACTTTTTGACATTTTTAGCATACTATACTATAACTTTATGACATTTATAACTTACAATACTATGACTTTTTGACTTTTTTAACATACTATACTATGACTTTATGACATTTTTAACATACTACACTATGAATTTTTAACATTTTTAACATACTATACTATGACTTTATTACATTTTTAACATACTATACTATAACTTTATGACATTTATAACTTACTATACTATCACTTTATGACATTTATAACTTACTATACTATCACTTTATGACATTTATAACTTACAATACTATGACTTTTTGACATTTTTAACATACTATACTATGACTTTATGACATTATTAACATACTATACTATGACTTTTAAACATTTTTAACATACTATACTATGACTTTATGACATTATTAACATACTATACTATGACTTTATGATATTTTTAACATACTATACTATGACTTTTAAACATTATTAACATACTATACTATGACTTTTTGACTTTTTTAACACACTATACTATAACTTTATGACATGTATAACTTACAATACTATGACTTTTGTAACATACTATACTATAACTTTTTGACATTTTTAACATACTATACTATCCTATACTATACCTTATGATACTATACTTTATGACATTATTAACATACTATGTTAATAATGTACTATACTATGACTTTATGACATTTTTAACATACTATACAATGACCTTTTGATATTTTTAACATACTATACTATGACTTTATGACATTATTAACATACTATACTATGACTTTTTGACATTTTTAACATACTATACTATGACTTTATGACATTATTAACATACTATACTATGACTTTTAAACATTTTTAACATACTATACTATCACTTTATGACATTTATAACTTACAATACTATGACTTTTTGACATTTTTAACATACTATACTATGACTTTATGACATTATTAACATACTATACTATGACTTTTAAACATTTTTAACATACTATACTATGACTTTATGACATTTTTAACATACTATACTATAACTTTATGACATTTATAACTTACTATACTATCACTTTATGACATTTATAACTTACTATACTATCACTTTATGACATTTATAACTTACAATACTATGACTTTTTGACATTTTTAACATACTATACTATGACTTTATGACATTATTAACATACTATACTATGACTTTTAAACATTTTTAACATACTATACTATGACTTTATGACATTATTAACATACTATACTATGACTTTATGATATTTTTAACATACTATACTATGACTTTTAAACATTATTAACATACTATACTATGACTTTTTGACTTTTTTAACACACTATACTATAACTTTATGACATGTATAACTTACAATACTATGACTTTTGTAACATACTATACTATAACTTTTTGACATTTTTAACATACTATACTATCCTATACTATACCTTATGATACTATACTTTATGACATTATTAACATACTATGTTAATAATGTACTATACTATGACTTTATGACATTTTTAACATACTATACAATGACCTTTTGATATTTTTAACATACTATACTATGACTTTTAAACATTATTAACATACTATACTATGACTTTTTGACTTTTTTAACACACTATACTATAACTTTATGACATTTTTGACATACTATACTATGACTTTTTGACATTTTTAGCATACTATACTATAACTTTATGACATTTATAACTTACAATACTATGACTTTTTGACTTTTTTAACATACTATACTATGACTTTATGACATTTTTAACATACTACACTATGAATTTTTAACATTTTTAACATACTATACTATGACTTTATTACATTTTTAACATACTATACTATGACTTTTTGACATTTTTACCATACTATACTATGACTTTATGACTTTGTTAACACACTATACTATGACTTTATTACATATTAAACATACTATACTATAACTTTATGACATTTATGACTTACAATACTATGACTTTTTAACATTATTAACATACTATACTATGACTTTATGACATTATTAACATACTATACTATGACTTTATGATATTTTTAACATACTATACTATGACTTTTAAACATTATTAACATACTATACTATGACTTTTTGACTTTTTTAACACACTATACTATAACTTTATGACATTTATAACTTACAATACTATGACTTTTGTAACATACTATACTATAACTTTTTGACATTTTTAACATACTATACTATCCTATACTATACCTTATGATACTATACTTTATGACATTATTAACATACTATGTTAACAATGTACTATACTATGACTTTATGACATTTTTAACATACTATACTATGACTTTTTGATATTTTTAACATACTATACTATGACTTTTAAACATTATTAACATACTATACTATGACTTTTTGACTTTTTTAACACACTATACTATAACTTTATGACATTTTTAACATACTATACAATGACTTTTTGACATTTTTAGCATACTATACTATAACTTTATGACATTTATAACTTACAATACTATGACTTTTTGACTTTTTTAACATACTATACTATGACTTTATGACATTTTTAACATACTACACTATGAATTTTTAACATTTTTAACATACTATACTATGACTTTATTACATTTTTAACATACTATACTATAACTTTATGACATTTATAACTTACTATACTATCACTTTATGACATTTATAACTTACTATACTATCACTTTATGACATTTATAACTTACAATACTATGACTTTTTGACATTTTTAACATACTATACTATGACTTTAAGACATTTTTTACATACTACACTATGACTTTTTAACATTTTTTACATACTATACTATGACTTTATGACATTATTAACATACTATACTATGACTTTATGATATTTCTAACATACTATACTATGACTTTATGACATTTTTAACATACTATACTATGACTTTATGACATTAACATACTAAACTATGACTTTATGACATTTTTTAACATACTACACTATGACTTTTTATCATTTTTAACATACTATATTATGACTTTATGACATTTTAACATACTATACTATGACTTTATGACATTATTAACATACTATACTATGTTTTTATGACATTTTTAACATAGTATACTATGACTTTATGACATTATTAACATACTATACTATGACTTTATTATATTTTTAACATACTATACTATGACTTTATGACATTATTAACATACTATACTATAACTTTTTCACATTTTTAACATACTATACTATGACTTTATGACATTATTAACATACTATACTATGACTTTATGACATTATTAACATACTATACTATGACTTTATGACATATTTAACATACTATACTACGACTTTATTATATTTTTAACATACTATACTATGACTTTATGACATTTTTAACATACTATTTTCATGTATAAATGTGAAGATATCTTGTTTTATGCTCTGACTTTGTGACTTTATACAAATATCTTGTTAAAACATGAACACATTTAGTTTTAGTGTTAATATAGAATTTTAAAACGTGAAAATATATAATAATATAAAATGGATATGTGAAAGTATTATGTAATGATGTGAAAAAAAAATATTTTTACAATAAACTGTTACATAATAATGTGAATCTGAGCTGAATCTTTTTGCACCAAGCTTCTGTAAATCACAATCAATTATTTGTTTTATAATAATAATAAAAATAATAATAATAAAAATTAAAATAATAACAGTGAGCTGTCCTACCTTCTGAGCTCCACCAGCTGTTGGTCTGGAGGATCTCTATCCTGTCTGCGTTCACCCCAACACCCCCGAGTCCTAAGACCTTATACCTGGGTCCTAAGACCCCCCAAGACGACTGATCCCAAACACAGCAGGTCTCTGATTGGCTGAACCCGTTTAAACCAATTAAAAGGTCCCTGAGCCAATTAGAGAGCTTCTCTGGAGTTTAATCAGCATGACTTCATTTTCGCTTTGTTTCAGCTCTGCTCGTTATCCCTGCAGCTGATTGGAGAGTTATGATTATTACGATATTTATCATATCTATCTTTATTACAGTAGCAAGCAGGACTCTACAGGATCTCTCGGTCGGAGTCGTATTTCAAAATAAAAGGAACCTTCGGGAAGTCAAGTAATGTCTGATTTGAACCCACACAGACACACGCACGCACGCACAAAGACACACGCATGCACACGACTGCATGCACGCATATACGCACACACACACACATACACACAGACACACACAGGCACGCACACAGACACACATGCATGCACGCACAAAGACACACGCATGCACACGATTGCATGCACGCACGTACGCACGCACACACAAAGATACACACACACACACACAGACACACACACGCACGTACGCACGCACACACAAAGACACACATACAAACAGACACACACAGGTACGCACGCACGCACACAGACACACATGCACGCACGCACGAAGACACGCA